>JAWQEG010003245.1:32500-65000 GCA_033782935.1 Petrolisthes cinctipes | reverse complement strand
TGTGTAGTGGTGGTGGTGGTGTGTGTGTGTGTGTGTGTGTAGTGGTGGTGGTGTGTGTGTGTGTGTGTGTGTGTGTGTGTGTGTGTGTATCCATTCACTCACATACCGGTAATAAAAAAAAATAAAAAAAGCCGGAAGTTTATAGTAAATTCTTAACCAAACTCTGAATATAACAACAATCTAACTTAAAAGAGAGAGAGAGAGAGAGAGAAAAGAGAGAGAGAGAGAGAGAGAGAGAGAGAGAGAGAGAGAGAGAGAGAGAAAAAAAAAAGAGAAAGAGAGAGAGAGAGAGAGAGAGAAAAAAAAAAGAGAAAGAGAGAGAGAGAAAAAAATTGATTGATTGATTGATTGATATTAGGCACCGCAACAGTGAGGTCATATAGCGCCAGAAAAAGATGATAAAAGAGGTGAGATCACAAGAAGCATTCCATAACACTTGTACACCTGTATTTATATTTTGGTTGTAATATGAATACAAGTGATTGACCCTACTTAACTCGGCAAACTGACTAATCTTAACTCAAACAAGAAAATACAAGTGATTGACTCTACTTAACTCGACAAACTGACTAATATAACTCAAACAAGAAAATACAAGTGATTGACTCTACTTAACTCGGCAAACTGAATAATCTTACTCAAACAAGAAAATACAAGTGATTGACTCTACTTAACTCGGCAAACTGACTAATCTTAACTCAACAAGAAAATATAAGTGATTGACTCTACCTAACTCGGCAAACTGACTAATCTTAACTCAACAAGAAAATACAACTGATTGACTCTACCTAACTCTGCAAACTGACTAATCTAACTCGAACGTTTAAGAAAATACAAGTGATTGACTCTACCTAACTCGGCAAACTGACTAATCTAACTCAAACGTTTAAGAAAATACAAGTGATTGACTCTACTTAACTCGGCAAACTGACTAATCTTAACTCAACAAGAAAATACAACTGATTGACTATACTTAACTCGACAAACTGACTAATCTTAACTCAACAAGAAAATACAACTGATTGACTCTACTTAACTCGGCAAACTGACTAATCTTAACTCGAACAAGAAAATACAACTGATTGACTCTACCTAACTCTGCAAACTGACTAATCTAACTCAAACAAGAAAATACAAGTGATTGACTCTACTTAACTCGGCAAACTGGACTAATCTAACTCAAACAAGAAAAGACAAGTGATTGACTCTACCTAACTCGGCAAACTGACTAATCTAACTCAAACGTTTAAGAAAATACAAGTGATTGACTCTACCTAACTCGGCAAACTGACTAATCTTAACTCAACAAGAAAATACAAGTGATTAACTCTACTTAACTCAACAAGAAAATACAAGTGATTGACTCTACTTAACTCGGCAAACTGACTAATCTTAACTCAACAAGAAAATACAAGTGATTAACTCTACTTAACTCGGCAAACTGACTAATCTAACTTGACACGTGAAATAATAATAATAATAATAATAATAATAATAATAATATGGCATTTTTTTTATAGTACAGTGCTTAGTTTGTTGGGTTTGGTTGAGGGTAGAACTTTGGCCCTCTGGTGACTAGTTATATAAATACTAGCAAGCGAGCCTATACCTACTTGTAGTTCGTCAAACCCTCTTATTAATTATCCAACTCCACCAAACAATAAAATAATAATTAATATATATATATGAATTGTACAGTACTTACCTACTCTTAGTTCGTCAAACCCTCTTATTAATTATCTAACTCCACCAAACAATAAAATAATAATTAATATATATATATGAATTGTACAGTACTTACGTTTTTTGTGTTGGTTTGTGGGGAAGGGAGGAGAGGTAAACTTGTATCCTCCAAACTATTCCAAATAACACAAGAACACCATTAATTTTGTTCATGTGGTCCTGTTTCCTGGTGGTATACTTTGGAGGAATCAACAAGGCACTCCAATGTAACCAAAGTGAATTACCTACCCCCTTAAGGACCCTGTGATCATGTATGAGAATTGGAGGCTTCTGATTCCTCCTGACTATGCCAAGAACCAAGCTCCATCCACATAGATGATGTTTCGTTGTAATATTTGAAGGACTTATTTACCTCCAATTTTCTGACTGCATCACAGGGTCCCTTAAGGTGGTAATTCGCTTTTGTTACATTGGAGTGCCTTGTTGATTCCTCCAAAGTATGCCAGGAAACAGAACCAGATGGACAAATATAATGGTGTCCTGTTGCTTGGAATTGTTTGGAGGATTCAGTTGCTCCAGATTTACCAACACAAAATTTCCCCCTTAAGGCGTTTCAAAGGGGATGGATGACACAATGCCCGACCTCAATCACAAACCTTGGCAAACTGACCGGTTTTTCATTTAGCCTGAAGGCCTCCATAGACTGTCAATCATGCCTGCGCAAACTGGGTGGTTGCGCAGGCATAACCGTGGTGTGTGTGTGAGTGGGTGTGTGTGATTGATGGTTTGCGCAAATGACTGAACCACATGATAATAATGTGTGGTGACTGCTCAGTATTCTTGCTATATAGTATGTGGCAAATTTAAATGATTGCACAGTCATCTAGTTTGCACAGACATGATTGATAGTCTATGGAGGCCTTTACAGATTTGCTTACGAGATGCCGTGACGTCGAGTTAGGTAGAGTCAATCACTTGTATTTTCTTGTTTGAGTTAGATTAGTCAGTTTGTCGAGTTAGGTAGAGTCAATCACTTGTATTTTCTTGTTCAGTGGCAGTAGACTTCCTTCGTAACTCACTCTGTGGTCTCGATACACTGAAGGGTCAGAAAATTTAAAGGTAAATGAGTCCTTCAAATATTGCCACGAAACACACACACCCACCTACCTATATGGAAGGAGCTTGTTTGTTTCGTGGCATGGTCAGGTGGAATCAGAAGCCTCTAATTCTCACACGATCATAGGGTCCTTAATGAAGAACCATGTGATCGTGTATAGGACATGGAGGCTTCTGATTCCTCCTGACTGTGCCACGAAACAAGCTCCTTCAATGTAGGTGTGTGTGTGTGTGTGTTTCGTGGCAATATTTGAAGGACTCACTAACCTCCAATTTTCTGACTACATCACACACAGGGTCCCTTAAGGGTGTGTAATTCGGTTGTGTTACATTGGAGATCCTCGATTCCTCCAAAGTATGCGAGGAAACAGGATCAGATGAACAAATATAATGAATGGTGTTCTGTTTGTTGCTTGGAATATTTTGGAGGATTCAGTTTCTCCAGATTTACCAACACAAAACTTTCCCCTTAATGTACCAAAAATATAATTATTATGGCACTCTCTTAAGAACGATTCCAGATCAGCCTTTATTATTATTATTATTATTTTTATTATTATTATTATTATTATTATTATTATTATTATTATTATTATTGAGACGAATAATATGTCTTTTAATAGGTGTTTGGAAGAGAAGCAAGAGGGGGGAGAGGGGGAGCAGGAAGAGGAGTAGAAGGACGATGAGGGAGGGAGGGGAGAGGGAGAGGGAAGGAATGGAGGGGAGAGAAAACGTGACTCTGGTATTACGGGGATTTGTGACTTGGGAATCCAGTTGTGTGTGTGTGTGTGAGTTAGTCTTGGTTGAGCCAGGTTTGTGTGTGTGTGTGTGTGTATGTGTGAGTTAGTCGTATTGAGAAAGGTGTGTGTGTGAGTGAGTTAGTCGTATTGAGAAAGGTGTGTGTGTGAGTGAGTTAGTCTTGAGTGAGCCAGGTTTGTTTGTGTGTGTGTGTGTGTGTGTGAGTTAGTCTTGAGTGAGCCAGGTGTGTGTGTGTGTGTGAGTTAGTCTTGAGTGAGCCAGGTGTGTGTGTGTGTGTAAATTAATCTTGAGTGAACCATGTTTTGTGTGTGTGTGTGTGTGTAAGCTAGTCTCATGTGAGCCAGGTTTGTGGGTGTATGTATATGTGTGTGTGTGTGTTGAATTAAATATGAAGACGAAGCAAAAACTTTAATGAAATAGAGGTTATATTTTCAACAGATTAAAAAAAAAAAAATAACAATAAGATAAACACACACGACTCCAAGTAAGAAAAAGAAATAGAGTCGAAACATCGATATTTTTTTTTTCACTCGTACATGAAGCATTAATATAATTGCAAAAAAGAAAATAATTATAATAATGATAATATACTGATGAGAGAGAATAAAGAAAATTATACATACTGTGAGAGAGAAAGAACAAAAATAATAAATATACCAAGACACGAGAACAACAGTGCTTAGCAAAATGTAACCCAATGTGGGATTTACCGTTAGTGGAAGAAAAAAAAGAATATTATACTGTGAGTGAGAGTGAGAGAGAGAGAGATAGAACAAAAAAAATATTGATATCCTGAGAGAGAGAACATCAAAAGATAAATAGATAAACTGTGAGAGAGAATAACAAAAATAATAATAATTTACTTTGAGAAAATAACAAAAAAAAAATTATATACCGTGAGAGAACAACAAAAATTATATTAAACTATGAGATAGAACAACAAAAATTGATATACTGTGAGAAAATAATAATAACAATAAAAATAATAATAATAGTAATAATAATAATAGTAATAATAATAATAGGAACAGTACTTATCAAAATGTAATCCACTTCGCCCCACATGAAGAAGAATAACTGAGAATGAACTGGGGTAAGATATTTCGTGACCTGTGTGTGTGTGTGTGTAAGCAGCAGTTGACCTGGGCCACGGTAACGGGCTTGAATTGATTAAGCCTATGTCCAGTGTCGGAACATATATAAAAAAAAAAAAAAAGTGTTATAGTTACGTGTTGTAGTAGTTTGTTTATTATTATTATTATTATTATTATTATTATTATTGTTATTATTATTATTATTTATTTATTTATTTTTATTTTTCATTGTTGATATTTTTTATTATTGTTGTTGTTATTTTTTATTGTTATTTATTATTATTATTATTTGCTTAGTATGAGTAGTTAAGGGGTACATGTATGGACTATTTGGTATTTATTGAAAGAATTACCATTTTGTAGCAGTGTTGCCAGATCCAGCTAGGTCCCAGTATTTTACCCCAGTCATTTCCTGTACTTAACCACGGTTATTTCCCGGTAGTTTGCCCAGGTTAGGTCCTGGTAGTCTGATGCGTTCTAGGTCAGGTCAGGTAAGGTCAGGCTAATTTCAAAATGCCCCATTTGAATATGACCTATCTTGGAAATGGGGAATTTGTGGAGGAAATGCCATAGAAGAAAAAAGTCTTAGAATGGTCTAAATAAGTGGGTAATGAAGGTAGAAAAACCGTACGCAATAATGGTAATTCTTTCAATATTTACCGACTATTTTAGGTAAATTGGAGAGTTGATTTATTGCTCCAAACTTTGCTAAAAAAACAGGCTAGTAGTTGAGTAAATAATGTATAAATTATTGGTTGGTTCTGTTTTGTAGCGTAGATTCTAAATGATGAGGGCAATTTTTTTTTTACCTGAGAGAGAGAGAGAGAGAGAGAGAGAGAGAGAGCAGGCAGGCAGTCAGATAGATAGATAAATAACTGAAATAATCTCCAACAACAAAATTGATAAGTGTAATAATAAGCATCTTTGAAATATTTGCGTTTTTATTTTATTTATTTATTTTATTTTATTTTATTTGGTTCTGTTGGTGTGTTTATTTTTATGTTAACTAAGCATTCCTTTTCAGTTCAAGGGACCCGTGATGTAGTCAGAAAGTTGGAGGTAATGGAGTCCTTCAAACATTGCCACGAAACAACTCCACCTATATTGAAGGAGCTTGTTGTTGTTGTTGTTTTGTGGCACAGTCAAGAGGGAATCAGAAGCCTCCAATTCTCGTACACGATCACTGTGTCCTTAATTAAAACGAGACTAATCCATTTACTATTTTATTTTCATCTGATAAAGTAATTAATGATGATGATGATGATGATGATGAACAAAAAATAATACATTAACAATACAGCTACTTGAAACCATACATTAATAATACCTTAATAATACAGCTAAAGTATTTGTCGTCATTGTATTGTACAGTACAGTATTCCCTCAATATACGATGATTAAATTTATCACATATATTCTTTTAACACAGGCCCCGAAAATTACATAAAATACAGTATTCCCTCAATGTAAGATTAATCGATTTAGTACATAATTATATTCTTTTAATACAGGCCCAGAAAATTACATAAAATACAGTATTCCCTCAATATACGATGATTAAATTTAGCACATATATTCTTTTAATACAGGCCCCGAAAATTACATAAAATACAGTATTCCCTCAATATAAGATTAATCGATTTAGTACATACATCCTTTTAATACAGGCCCAGAAAATTACATAAAATACAGTATTAATTCAATGTAAGATTAATCGATTTAGCACATATATTCTTTTAATACAGGCCCAGAAAATTACATAAAATACAGTATTCCCTCAATATAAGATTAATCGATTTAGCACATATATTCTCTTAACACAGGCTCAGTAAATCACTAAGTATGTATGGTAATAAATAAAAGAAGCCTGGGAAAATATTTGTTGGTCTTCAATGAGTGTAAAATGAAGTGGTCGATATAAGTATTTATTCGTTGTATATCCAAGGTCTACTGTAGCCTACTCATCATCACGAGGTCAAGGACTTTTCTTCTTCATAACAAGCACAAATTTATTATATAACACATTTTTTTTTTTATGAAGTGTACAGTTTGCTCCATATTTATTGTTCCCTTCAAACCGGTAATTACTTCCCCCATCACTATGCAATACAATAATGCCTTATTTTGTATTGTTGTTGTTGTTATGGGTGTGTATTGTTCTGTTTGTAATGTGTGTACAGTAAAAGCTCTTTGTACAGTCGGCAGCATAAGTTCGCTTCATTTCCACCTGTGTATGTATTAGTTATAGTGATGTTGTAATACAATTTTAATGCAGAGATGACAGATATAGTTCTCATATGGTAAATTACGTATGTTGTTGGAATAAAAACTGGTTTAGAATGCAACTATCTGGTCATATTAGCAATATTAACTACATGAGATGGACGCGAATTTATGCTGCCGACTGTACATTACACACCCATAAACACAGTGGTGGGTTATGAGGTTTTTACTGTACATGATATACTTAGACAACAGAACAAGGAATTACTGTACTCTAGAACTCGGCTTAACCGGAGATTCTCTTGTTGGGGAATTGGAATATTTCTTGATTCCTCCAAACTATGCCAGGAAACAGACACCCTCAATGGTATATTAATATCGAATCAGTGTCGTGGCATCGTTTGGAGGGATCACAGTGTACAGTCAAGAACATAAGTTTCTTTACTCCCCTGGCTAGAGTTAGGTCAGTCGTGGTTGGATATGGAATAGACAAACAAAAATGGACCAGTTCATAATGTTCGGATGATGCTTCATGTCACTAGAGGTGTTCACTTAAATGCAACAAATTTTACGCTGTCATGAGATACTGACTCCCAGTGTTCGTTTGCCTGGCCCTTCTCCAACCACAACTTCGACCTCATACTCGCCATGGGGGTAAAGAAACTTATGCTCGTGACTGTACCTTCCATTTCACCAACAAGAGAGTCAGTCTCCTTGTTAACCCATAAACCCAATGTGGGACTAACATTGCACTTGTTGACTTTCTCCCACAGAGTCAAAAACGTGTTGTCATGCAAGCCGAGGCGTGTGTTTCAACCAGGTGAAGAAAGCCGTCAAGCAAGGACAGACCATAGGAGAGTGTACACAGTGTCGCAAAGGTCACAAGAAAGAGCTCAATGACGAGGAGCTTAGTCCCATTCTGGTGAGCTTTATGAAGGCTGTTGGGGTGGTGACTATTTTATTTTTCTTGTGGGTATTGGTGATGATAGTGATGATCTTGTGATACTTTGAAATTTGTTGTTGTTAGTACGATTTCTCTAGTGGGGTAATGAGTTTTCGTATAATGTTTTTATGTACTCTACTTATGTACAGTAATTCTCTCTCTTTCTCACGCTTGTTCTTCATTTTTTCCACTTTACCAGTCAGTCATACTACTAATTAACCAATCAGTATTTGTAAGGAAAGCAACTAATCAACCAATCTATATTTGTAAGTAAAGAAATTATTACTGTATCTTTTTATCCATGAGTTAATGAATCTATCTCTGGTTTACACAGGCGAGGTATGACCCTGTGATATGGCTGTGTCTGTTCTGTGGCCACCAGGGATGTGACCGCAACACACAGGAACAACACGCACTCCAGCACTACCGCCGCCCTCACTCCGACCCTCACTGTCTCATCCTTAACACACAGGCCTGGAATGTTTGGTTAGTATTAGGGAATATCACACTTGTATATTTTCCCACTGTATGTCCTCTAGTCAGACATAAGGGAGAAGGAAGTACAGTGTTGGTAAATCTGGAGTAAATGCTTCCTCCAAACAGTAGAACACCAATAAATATTTTTGTTCATCTGGTCCTGTTTCCTGGCATACTTTGAAGGAATCAAGGCACTCCAATTTACCAAAAGTGTACTATCCCCATAAGGCCTTCTCTGAAATTGTGTGTCTTTGAAGGTGTTATGAATGTGACTCACTTTCTCTCTCCCTGTACAGTTGCTATGAATTTGTGTGTCTTTGCAGGTGTTATATAGTCCCCTCTCTTTCTCATTACGTGTGTACAGTTGCTATACATTTCCACATCTCTGCAGGTGTTATGAATGCGACTCCGAGGTTCAACAGACCAGCACAAAGAAACTCCACGAGACAGTAGAGTTTATCAAGAGACAGAAGGACATGGCTCCCAGACGCTCAGCCTCTGCTCAACCCAACCTCAGTAAGACACAGGGCTGTATGCAAGAACATTCATAGTGTTGACGATGGTGTGGTGCTGGTACGATGACTCCACACACAAACAACAGAGCCATCGTACCAGTACTATGCAGAAGTACGCTTCCCTTCTCCCTCTTTCCTCTTCCTTCTCTCTTCCTGCCCTCTGCCTTTCTCCCTCCTTCCTCTTCCTTCCCCTCTCATCCTGCCCTCTGCCCTTCTCCCTCCCTCCTCTTCCTTCCCCTCTCTTCCTGCCCTTTGGCCTTCTCCCTCCCTCCTCTTCCTTCCCCTCTCATCCTGCCCTCTGGCCTTCTCCCTCCCTCCTCTTCCTTCCCCTCTCATCCTGCCCTCTGCCCTTCTCCCTCCCTCCTCTTCCTGCCCTCTGCCCTTCTCCCTCCCTCCTCTTCCTTCCCCTCTCTTCCTGCCCTCTGCCCTTCTCCCTCCCTCCCTCCTCTGCCCTTACCACCCAGCCTTCGTTTCCCCCTGACTTATTTCCTGGGCATCATTTTCAGACTTGATTATCATCCCCCTCCCTCCTCCTTTCTCTGTAACCTCTCCCTTCTGTTTCCCTTCTCCTAATCTTTCCCCGGCCTTGGCCCAGTTATTCCTGATAGAAATTTCCGAGGTTGCTTATATTTATTCACAAGGCCGTGTGTAAACATTTTCAATCATTCCTTGCAGATTCGTCTAATTCCTCTGGACCAGAATGTGGGACCATCACTATAGCAAAAGGCTCCATTAATTCATTTGAAGATAATTCCAAGGCTGCCAAAAATCAACGCAATGCCCAAGCCAGTGTGCTCGCCTCACTACCAAAGGTCAAGGTAAGAACGATGACTTAAGGGGAGAATCTCTTTTTGGTAAATTGGAAGACTACTGATTCCTCCTAACTATGTCAAGAAACAGACGACCTTAATGTTACTAATAGGGGATCTGTTTCGTGACATAGTTTGGAGGAATCAGAGACTTTCCAATTCACCACCAAAAGAATCTCCCCTTAAAGACTGAATGGATATCACACTGGCATTATTTACATTGTCTTCTGGATAATCTAGAGTTTCTTTCACCCACTAACCTGCTTTCAGATGACACCACAAAGTTATATGAAGTGATATTGTCGTTGTAAATACATATATCAGTCAACTTTGCTACTGCTACATGTGCTGGTTACAATAGATATCATTTTTATTTCATTATCTTAAGTACCAAGTCTACCTATAAATTTTATCTCCCACTGGGGCTGAGCAAGGGAACATATCCTTTTACAGCTCAGTGGTACTCAAAATTTCCTACGTATTATTATTTTCTACTGTTCTAAATACTGTAATTAACTGTATGAAGAAAAGTACACAAATGTTATAATAAAACTGATGTTCAACAGGGGATGAGCAACCTGGGCAACACTTGCTTCTTCAACTCGGTAACACAGTGCTTGGCCCAGACCCACTTCCTGACGCAGCTACTGGACTTACAGTGTCAGAGTGGCCAGCGAGTCTACCTTCCCGGTCGCACCAAGGATGTTATATTGGAAGGAGTCCTCAATGGTGATACAAATATATACAAGTCAAGCACTGAGAATGGAAGAGTTCAGCAACAGAAGCAGAAGGATGTTTACCACGAGAAGGAAGATGATGAGGATGATGAGGATGTAGAATTGGTAAATGTGTTGACTGTTACTCATGGGTATATTCACTATGTAAAACTATATTACGGTATATTTACACTAATTTAAACCACTGCCAGATATAAGCCTCATGGTGAAAATTAAGATCTTGGACCATTACTCTTGAATTTGATTTAGTAATTTAAGTACATGTGTATAATACAAACCTACTGTTTACAGAAACCAATGGACTTGTACCTTCCTGAGGGAGGTAACTTGACTCTGGCCTTGGCATCATTCCTGAAGGAGATGCACTCGGTGGGGAAGAACTCCATCCTCAACCCGGGACATCTGTTTGGACAGGTCAGTAGGAGGCCGTTTTCATTTGATGTCAATAAAAAAGTAAATCTAACATAAAGTATTACATGAAGAGATTTTATGAGTATTAGCCTTCTTTTTAGTACAAACTGTATTGAAAATAAGTACATAATTTACACCATTACAGTATTATGGAGATTATTTTACCTAATGAACATTAAGTGGCATCTGTCTGGCTGTTGTTATTATTGTTCAAATAAAATCTGTCTTTTGCTGACAGTTGCATGGAATGGATGCATCCGTAAGTGTTGGCTTCAACTCAAAAGTGCAGTACTGTAGTGTATCTTGGACTTGATTGCTGAAGCAGACATTACAGACACATTTTCTTCTGTCCTCTGGCTAATCTATTGTTTCTTCCATCCTCTAATCATCTAATAGATTTTCATAGTTTGATGACATGTGAATATCAGAATGGACTAATTTTTTTACCAATAAGTAGAGGATCAAGGAAAGAGGATGAAGGAAGCAAGTGCTCTTGAGACAAACCATTAAACTCCTTGTTCTTATTCTATAGCATCTTGTATCACAACATCACTACAGTACATTGTTAGAATTGGTGAAGAGTTTAACACTGGTATTGATATAGTACAAGGCTTTGTTTCTCCAGGGTCACTAGTCACGGCATAACTACAGTACATTGTTAGAATTAGTGAAGAATTTAACACTGGTATTGATATAGTACAAGTGACTAGGCTTTGTTTCTCCAGGGTCTCTAGTAATCCATCTGTCCTTCATTTTGTAGACACTTCATTATTACACTGATCATGGGATTACATTTAAAAACATTCATAGTGTTGAAGATGGCGTGGTACCGATACCATGACTCAATAGACAAAACAAAAGAGCCATCCTACACCATTGACAACACCATGGATGTTCTTGCATACGGCCCATTGTTACAGATTTTAGATGCAAGTAGTTACAGTATAGTACAGTACAAGTATAATAAGGGAGTGTGGGAGTAGGGGGACAGGCTTGGTGGGGGGGGGGGGGGGACTGGGGGGGTGCGGGAATAGGGGGACAGGCTTGGGGTGGGTAGAAAGCCTGTCCCCTATTCCTGCAACCCCCTAAACCTCCCCACAGCCTGTCCCCCTACTACTGCACCCCCAAAAAAAACCCGACCCCCCAAAAAAAACCCTGCACCCTCCTAAACCCCCCCCCAAGCCTATCCCCCTACTCCCGCACCCCCCAAAATCTCCCAAGCCTGTCCCCCTACTCCCGCACCCCCCAAGTCTGTCCCCCTACTCCCGCACCCCCCAAGTCTGTCCCCCTACTCCCGCACCCCCCAAACCCCCCCCCCCCCCAAGCCTCTCCCCCTATTCCCGCACCCCCTTAATAATAATATGACCCTCAAAATCTTCATCAACAATCATCTACTATAACTCACTCAATCCCAAACTGCCAACAGATCTGCAAGAAGAGCACACAATTCCAAGGTTACGAACAGCAGGATGCACACGAACTCCTCCGCTGCCTCCTGGAAGCCATACGCAACGAGGAAATCCTGAGGGCCAAGCGGGCGATCCTCAGAGCCTTTGCCCTCTCGGAGAAGACGGACCCCAACACAGTCAGCCCTCGCCTCAAGACCATGATCAAAGGTTACGGACGGCAGGCCACGCACACCATCGTCGATCAGATATACGGAGGCCAGCTAATAAGTACAGGTAGAGATAGCTTTATTGTTCACTTGCTTTTTATCTATATATAATGTGGATATATATAACTAACTTTATCTTCTTGGTTTGTATGAATATTTTTTTTATCTATATATAATGTGGATATATATAACTAACTTTATCTTCTTGGTTTGTATGAATATTTATTTTACTCTATAATTTTATCTTTTTGCTTTTTATTATCTACATTTACTATATTATATACTTACTTTTCTGCTCTTGTTTTTTTCCCTATATTTATTGTACTATATGAAATTATCTTGCTGCATATACTAATGAGATGCTGTTGTTGTTATGTATATTCCTTCATCATTGCAGTGTTCTGTGAGGAGTGCCACTGGTCATCGCAAGTGTTTGAGCCAATGATGGACCTCTCTCTACCTGTAAATGAAGAAAAGGTATTGTGGGATAATAATCTTTCTTTCTACTGTAGAGGTTATTTTCAGTTAAGGGGGAAGTTTGTGTTGGTAAATCTGGAGCAACTGAATCCTCCAAACTATTCCAAGCAACAACAGAACACCATTATTTTTGCTCTGCTGGTCCTGTTTCCTAGCATACTTTGGAGGAATCAAGGCACTCCAATGTACCACAAAAGAATTACCACCTTAACCCATAACAGTCATGAAAATATTTACTTCTCAGTCAGTCACAGTGCTCATCCCTTCTCTGTAAAAAATTATATAAAAGAGTTAGGATTAGTCAAAGTAACACTGTAGCTTTGCAAGAGTCACGGGCCACTGACAGCCTATAGCCCCGAGGTTGAGGGGAAAAAAAAAAAATACAAACCACTGTATAATTTGTATTTCTCAGGGCAAACCCAAAAAGGCCACGACAGACGACGAGTCTACGTTTGACTGCTTTGGCCGCACCACCTCCAACAATAACCTCTCCAAACATCAGCTGAAAAAACAAAAGAAGGCCGAGAAGAAACAGCAGCGGAGAAATGCCAAAACCAACCGTGGTGGTGGTGGCGGCGGCGGAGGGAAGGGCGGCAGTCTGGCTCCCTCATGTATCCGAGCCAACCCAGAGGACAAAGAAAACATTAAAGTGGAGAGTGAAAAGATGAGGAGACGTACCACAGAGAAGAGTCAGGAGGGAGACCAGGAAGTGATGGCCAGGCTGGAGGAGAAAAGAAGAGAGGCAGCAGAAAAGGAGAAGGAGAAGGAGGAGAAGAAGAAGGGCCAGGAGGAGAAGCGAGGAGAAAGTTCAAAGTTCAAGCAGCTCATGGCAGCCAGGAAGGTCGGGAGACGGGAAGAGAAGTTCAGTAATGAGGAGAGTGGTGAGGACTCTGAATACGACCTGGAGGAAGACGAGGAGGATTCACTAGGAGATAAAAGGAGTCATAAAAAGGGAGAGAAAAAGGAAGTAGTTGAGCCTGAGGAGGAGGAGAGGGACTTCTGGCTTGAGATGAACAATGAGAAGACAGATGAAATGAAAGAAGAAATACCCTCTAGTGTAACAACAAAAACAACAACAACAACAACATGTAAACCAGTAGAGAGTGAAGAGGAAGATGACGATGATGATGACGATGACGATGATGATGATGACGAAGAGGAGTCAGAAACAGAAGGTGAAAAGAAAGGCAATAAAAGTGATGACAGCTCCAAGAAAAAGAGATCATCGACAGGTGAGACGATAACTAAAGTAAAATTGTTTGGTTAATTAAGAAGACTAAGAGTGTGTTAGTGAAAGTAAAATTGTTTGGTTGATTAAGAAGACTAAGAATGTGTTAGTGAAAGTAAAATTGTTTGGTTAATTAAGAAGACTAAGAATGTGTTAGTGAAAGTAAAATTGTTTGGTTGATTAAGAAGACTAAGAGTGTGTTAGTGAAAGTAAAGTTGTTAGGTTAATTAAGTGGGCTAAGAATGTGATGGAAAATTTGGTAACCGTTGATTTTTCCAGTCTAGCAGAAGACAGGTTACCTCAGTTTATTTATTTAGTCCAATTTTGAGTTGTGACACAGATCAAATTTTTCATGAATCAGGAATATCCAAGATAGACAAAAAAAAAAAGTCTGATATATATATAAAACTGACATGAAATGAATACTATACAGGTAAAAAAAAAAAAAAAAAAAAACTAATAATAATAATAATAATTTTTTGCCCCCCTTAACGTTCTAAAATATGTATAACTGACACAACACCTCTTGACAACAATGATCAGAAATAAGTGATGCTGACATAGAGGACAACACAGACTCGGACCGTGTGAGACACAGTTACCACAACACACGGCAGCCTTCCATAGTTGTCGAACAGTCCGAGACAGAGACGAGGGGAAGCAACGAGGGCCTCACTGCCAACTACAAGTAAGTTCAATGGAAAGGATAGCAAGATTTATATAACAGTTCTTCTTATGTATGACTATGAGATGTATTGCATGTATGTATAGTGCATTGGGTTTTTTTTTATACTTGGCAAAAATGTGTCATATCCTCTCCAAATGACATCTATCCTGTAATACATACAAGCTTCTAGTAGATTTCAGCATTCATGAATTGTAGGTACAGCAATTACCCAGTTATGTGAAAGTTTCTTATTATTTTTTGGATTGCATAATATTAGCCAAAGTAAAATGAGGAAATAAAAGCAGGGAAAAAATTATTCCTCTAAACTATTCCAGGCAACAAGATACCATTATTTTTCTTTATCTGGGTCTTTCCTGGCATACTTTTAAGGAATCAAGGCACTACAGTCAATTAAAAGTATATCATCCCCTAAATAAAAGGAGTCGGTGCAATTTTGCCAAGGATTAATAAAAGGAGTCGGTGCAATTTTGCCAAGGATTGTACAAAAAATATATGCCCTATTGTAGGTACTTATGGTTCACTTGGCTTCTTGGGCTGTGTTCTCATCCCTCATCTTCATTTAATTATGGGAGTTGTTTACTTTTGGTACATTGTGGGGGGGCTACCGATTCCTCCTTAATAAATATGCCATGAAACAGGGTCAGACTAACAAAATATAACGGTATCCTGTTGCTTGGAATAGTTTGGAGGAATCGATTGCTCCTATTTTGCCAACACTACTACAGCTCCGTAAAAGCTACCTTGATTTTCTGTTGAGGTGCCGAGATTCATGATGCAACCAAAATGCCTGAAATGTACACAGAATACAACTAATGTGTTATTTTGGTGTAACTCATCAAATCATTTATATATCCAAAATACTGATGGTTTAAACAGTTCTTTGTAAATATGTGGGATGAGAATGTACAGTGTAGTTATTATAAAGTACAATGTAGTCAGTATATCTTGGTAGCTGTTATTTTGTTGTGGTCAGTTATTAATTGTAGTCTTAATTTCCACAAATCTTACCAGCCCAAGATACAGTAGTTGCCAGTTTAAAGATAATTTTCATGGAAGTGTAAATTTTCAATGTTTTATCAAGTTCTCTCCCGTAAATATCATAAACATTGAAAATTATCACTGATCATAAGTAGAAAAAATCACCAAAGTTGGTAACAGTGAATAATACAGTACAGCTTCTTCTGTACGACTAGTTACTATTTGTGCCTTGAAAAATCATATCTTTAAAATCTTTTGATAAAACTATACTACAGTACAGTAGAGGTATAAAGTATTACATAGTATGCAGAATTGTATTGAGCATATTGTTCTCTAATTATAATTTGATATGTAAGGACCCACTTGACTTTGCATGAAAGAGAAGTAGAGTTGACTAGACTCTTGTGTTTAATGGTACCACAGCAAGAAGTATATACCTTTGGTTTGTGATTGGGAAAGATGTATTGTCTGGTCATCTAACTCTGCATTGAACAGAATATAATTATACAGTTTGAAATTACAGTACTGACACTACAGGGAATCTGATTCGTAGCAATTGTTCTGCTGACTGATTCAAGTACAGAGTATTAGATGAATAACATTAGTTGAAAAGTTTGGTATTAGGAAATTAATGTATAGTACTAAATTTTCTTATTACGAACCCTTGACGTCACAGTGGTGTACAATAAACGAATTTCTGAGTCTGACGGTACCTTCCATCCACAAACTGTGAGTGTATACTGTTTGGTGTGGACAACAACTATACCCCTGTTGTTCTGTTTATAGGCCGGTTATCCTGGAGCTTCGGTAGCCAAGTAGAGTAGCAGGTAAAGGCCGGGATATGACCTGGAATAGACTAACAACAACAACAACAACACAGTAGAGTAGAGTAGAGTAGAGGCCTTTGTTGTCTTGCTGTGAACTCTTTATAGATGATGATGATGATGTTGTTGATGATGATGATTTCTCGTACATTGTTCTGTTGGTAGAAATAAGTGCAAATTTAATACAGATTTGATTTTCAGGTAACTTGAATAATGTCCTGGATTATTTACTTGTACTTGCTTTGCATTGGTTGCAGTACGATAAATTAATATTTATTTTTATCTCTTACGTGTGTAATAAAAGAACTTCATATGGTTTTCAGAGAGAATTACCGCTTCATTTTCACCTATACTCTTATATTTTATAGAAGAAAACCGGCCTATAAACCTCGCTCACCACTTCTTTCCAGGTAGAACAGACATTGTGACCCTTTCCTCCCAACCCTGTCACCCTTATGATTTTCTCCTTCCTTCCAGTGATTCCATTTGACTCTTGTTTCCCTCCCCAGTCACCTCTTGGATGCTACGTTTCCTCCTCAATTATCCCTCTGATTTTGTCCACCTTCTCAGTGACTCGAATTGACCTCAGCCTGCCTTCCCAGTCGCCCTGTTAGCCCTTGCACTTCTCTTTCCTCCCCAATCACACTTTTTGTCTTTTTCCCTCATCCCAACCCATAATAATAAATCCCTTTGAACACCAGAGCCAATCCCTATGACCTGCACTGGATGGTGTGACGTGACACTGTTTAATGTTATGCATCACATACAAGGTTAAAGGGAGATTCTCTTGTTGGTGAATTGGAACGTCTGTGATAAATTCAAACTTAGCCAGGAAATAGACACCATCAGTAGTACTAATTGGGGATCTGCCTGTTTTGTGGTGTAGTTTGGAAGAATCAGAAACCTTCCAATTCACCAACAACAGAATCCCACCTTAATTAATGTGGTCATCTGTTTTTGGCAGACTGGGGGCTACTGATTTATCCAAACTGTGCTAGAAAACAAATCCGTACTTTGTCACCCGACGCATTACTGTATTTCCCGGTATACCTTAGTTTAGAGGAATCAATAGTCCCTCAATATACAGTACAACCAACAAATGATGACACCCTGTTGTTGTTGAAGTTCCTCAAGCTGTCTGGCCGAGCAGCCCCGTGACACCCTGTAGAATGATTTACAGTGATAGTAGGACCCCAACCCACACACCCAACCCACCCACCCACACACCCAACCCACCCAACCCACACCCAACCCACACACCCATATTGAAGACTACAAGACATTCATGATCATATTATCTGGTCTCCACCCACTCGACTTTACGGTGACACTAGTACTGTACTATATAGTCGGTAATTTAACCTACCAGTGATCAGGGTAATCTCTTGGCCTATGATGAAGAGTTGGTATACCTTTACATCACTCAGGCATGTCCGTAGAGCCATGTGTGTGTGTGTGTGTGTGTGTGTGTGTGTGTAAACTTGTGGAATATTTAAGTGAAAGATACTCAACTCTTAGCACAGTTCAGTATTGATGGTTTAATGAAGTAATGGAAATACTGCAATGTATACTGTAATACCTTTTATATTATATTGTTCCAGTTTGTTTAGGAATACTGATTGAAGACTTTCTGATTTACTTAGCGAGTACTATATATTTATACGAGTAATTTTTTAGTAGTTTAGAACACTGGAGTAGCTGGATCAATTTGGTAGAGGTAAGTTATTGGTGATATTTTTTCCTTCAACTTCAACTTGAGAATTATGGATTACTGACATCACCTCACAAATAGGACATTGAGACAGATAATATATAAAAGAACATAAGTTGGGTACATAAGCAAAGTATATATATATAGTTTTACTTAACCTTTGAATGCCAATGGTGTCTTCCAAGTTGAACGAAGTTGCCTGAAAATAATATTAATGGTTACAGTTTAAAAAATGTCACTTCTGAGAAAAGAGATAATTTTACACTGTCATGGGTTTGGCTATGATTATGACTGGTATAATGGCCCCAACATAGTGTCTTTGGAGCCTTCATACCAATCACTTTTTATTGTCTTGCTTATGGATATGTTTAGTTATTATTTTGTTTATTTATTCATGCATTTATTTTTTTTTTTTTTTTAATACTTCAACTTACTCCTTGCATTCGAGTACCGTGTAACATGATACAAGACTGTACTCATATTATATATAATATGTGATGTAGCCTTAGTGTTTGTTGCTGATGGTAAATGTCCGACAGCAACTTGTCAACACTCGTCTCTCGGGGATTAGAGGTCATATGCAAGAACATTATTCACAGTGTTTACGATGGCGTGGTACCAGGTACGACAACTCCTTTGGGCTTTGACACACCACAGCGCCGTCGTACAGGTACCACACCACTGTCAACACCATGGATATTCTTGCATACCGCCCCTGGAGTCACAAGTTCATAGTATCAGTTTTTTTTTATATTTACCATCAATAACAACAACAACAACATCAATAATAGTAGAGATAACAGGTCTGGGTACAATTCTACAGGACAGTATGTTTTTACTTCACACTTATATGCTTCTGAATTACAGTATTGATATTTATACTACAACAACAAAACACATTTTACTGTATATCTTAGTGTGTGTACTGGTTTTCTGTTTTCCATTTTGAGTATGAATAATTTGGACACTTGGACCCTTGGATATTTTTTTGTTTTGTTTTGTTTTGTTTTTCCCCCTCATGAATTGTTACCTTGACTGACATTGAAGGGGTGATATGATGATGTTGGTGAATTCAAGGCTACTGATTCCTCCAAACTGTGACAAGAAACAGATTCCCATACAGTACCGGAATTAGATTGGTGTGTTTTGAGGCACCGTTTAGAGGAATCAGAACCTTTCAGTCTGCCAGAACACTTTTACTCCCATAACCAGTAGCAGATAAATGTACTGCAATGGAAAATGCAATACCGTATAAGGGGAGATTCTCTTCTTTACCGGTGAATTGGAAAGTTTCCGATTCGTCCAAACTATGCCAAGAAACAAACAACATTAATGTTACTTTAATGAGGGATCTGTGTCGTGGTATAGTTGGGAGGAATCGGAAGTCCACCAATATACCCCCAAAAGAATCTCCCATTAATGGTTCTGTGATGTCAGTACAAAAATGAAGTTTACAGATTCCTCCAAACTACAGTATGTCACATCACATATATATACCCTCGGCTAACTGAGGTAATGTGTTGCTTGGCATAGTTTGGTGGAGTCTGGACACTCCAATGTATATCACTGGTCCCGAATTTCATGATATTTTTAATATTGTAATTAATTGTAATTCTTGTGTATGTAAATCCATTTTCAGTGGAAATTTGTTAGCAAGGTGGAAGAGGTCAAACTTTTTGGATGTAAGAAGGTACACATGATGATGTTCCACAAGTACAGTATACTCAGGTGCCTTGGAGGGGGTAAGATAGTGGTGGAATATTAGAGGCAACTGATTCTTACAAACTGTTACACAAAACACAGGTACTAAAGTCTGTGGTTTCTTGCCTTGAACAGTTTGGAGGAATCAGTAGCCTCCAATTCACCAACAGGATCTTACCTTCACTTAATCCTCAGTACTTACTAACCCAGTTTTGACACTCATATATAACAAAAATAATAATAATAATAATAACAATGGTGGTAAGATTAAGAATAAGGACTGCTATGAATAATTTAAGCACATTTTTGTGAATTAATGTGAAAGTTGCAGTTTCCTCCACATTTGTATCAATAAACAAACTGCCACTTTCCTACTCCAGCTTGTCAAGTCACACAACTTTTGTGACTTGCTGTCTTCATGTCCATGGTCTGTTATTTTTCAGCACAGTTTGAGGAATCAAAGGCGTGATGTCACATTCACAAACACCAGCAAAAGTTACTTTTTTTCTTTTTAAGGGATGAAGCAATATAATTATTGTATTGTAATGTGTCATCCCAAAAAGTGTGGCTAATGATGCTCATGTAAGATTATCAACCAAACATAATATCATGCTTCTTATGTTGTCATTGTTTCACTGAAAGCTTTGTTTGTACTGTACTGGTTTCATAACAAAAATAATATGATTTTATAATGTGTAATCTTATGAGTTGAACTGTTATTTTATGTTACACGTCTGTTATGTTTATTTTAAAGCAAATTAATATGTTCAGTCATGCTCAGAAATCTTGGTCACATCTTGTGTCTAATATTAAATTATTAGATTCATAGTAAAACCTCTAGCTTTACTGAATAGCAGTAATGTCAGTGAATTTCAAAGTTCATGACTGAGCAGACAACAAAGCAATGTATTTATTACTCACATCATTTTGAATATCAAGCTTGTATACAAATGGGTAAGAAAAGTATTTCTACTGTAAAAAGCAAATTGAAGAGAAATGAACAATGTAGCTCCCAATATCTTGGTGTATATTTGTGTCATCAATATCATTGTAAGCAAGATGTGTACAGTACTTTCCTTACTTAAAGTAGTACTAATTATATTTTATGTTGAATTATATTATGCACATACTGTACTGTACTTATGAGCTATTGTATTTGGGAAAAAAGGTTAATTGTAGTACAGTACTGTACTATACAGTATTGTATTTTACAACCAGCACATGAAAAGTGCTGATCTCTGACAAGTCTATTGACCGAGTTATAATAAAAATATGGAATTATCAAGTTCATAAGTAACTGTACTGAATGTTAATGTTGTACCTGTATATGATAACATTTTGAATCTCATTGCCTATGTAATAATTTGGAGTGTGAGTACTAACATGTAAATCCCATACCATCCCACAGGTGCCTCAGTACATGTTACTCAAGTGATCAACTAAACTACAACTCGGCCTCTGACACGTCTGAACGTTACTTCACCCCAT
The DNA here is from genome assembly GCA_033782935.1 of Petrolisthes cinctipes. NCBI lineage: Eukaryota > Metazoa > Arthropoda > Malacostraca > Decapoda > Porcellanidae > Petrolisthes > Petrolisthes cinctipes. The sequence goes on along the minus strand of JAWQEG010003245.1, from coordinate 43,523 downwards.
ATGAACGTGACTGTAACGGCCTTGATACTGCTGATGACCTCGACAACTATCAAGACCCAGCTGCAGTGAGTCAAATTGGGAATGATTTTAGTTTTATTTGGTTGAATTTCTAGAATACAGATGAGTGTACCTGAGTTCATTGTTTTTTGGTTTTCCCTGCATTTGACAAAGAAAACTAATATATTGTAGTCTGTAGTCAATAGTCAGTTTTCTTATTTACAACTTTACAACTGTGTGTAAAATTGTATTACAGTCATGGGTGAGTTCCTTATTGTAGAGAATATAAAAGCATGTTTGACAGACTTGTCAATTATATCAGTGTGGAAAATAGTTATTTTAGTTATCATACACATATACACACATTCATAAATACCTATGTTCCAGTCATTATGGAAGGACAAGCAAGATTTTTCTCCTAATAGTTAGAATTTTGATGTTACCTTGTGTACTGTACCGACATTTGTTTACCCCAGGAGAAAGCAGACAACGCATCACTTAGATCAGATAACACCACTAACACGAGTGGTAAAGCATCATCCAGCAATACAGGGGACACCTTCTCCATATCCAGTGGTGATACCATCAACAACTTTGATGTTGGCATGTCAGATAATAAGGTATTCCAGGGACACCAACCATGGTCCACTCACCTACAGTATCTTCCTTCTTGGCTTCTTCATTTGGAGTTTAATTTATACAGTACTGTAGTGCACTTGTTGTTAACCTTGGAATAATGCACTAGCTCCCTCATTTACTCTACTTTATTTAGCTCTATCAAAAACGTAACTGCAAACTAAGACCATTTCTATGAAACATTTCACTTCATATATAAATGGTGTAATCAACTCAAAGTATGAACAATATTTAAAGGCTGATATCATCTGAAAGAAGACTGGTGCATTTTCCCAGGAAAATTTAAAGAAAGCACTACTGTATAGTAACTATTTATTTATGAGTTGCATACGACAGTTTCTTCTCTGGCTTGTAGTCTCTCCTGGTTTTGTTCTTCGTGTTTCCAACAATCCATTTACTTCATCGTTCTTGTTCTATGGTGGACATATATTTTTTTGCATTGTCTCTCCAGGAAGCTTCTTTTTTGTAACTTGTTTGGGTATATTTTTCAGTAACTCATCTTGGCTTTTTGTATTCTATTCATCACAGCTTCAGTTTTGTGGCTCTTCTTGGTTTTGGTGTTAAGTTGCTTTGCAAACTTTTTACAACTGCCAACCTCAATTTATTGGTGGTGGGTTTACTTTGCCGTTGCCTCTTCCGTAGGTAAATCCACAAGTCAAAACTTCTTGCTTAAGTGTGACAGCCATTTTTATGATTTATATAATCTACCGGTGAGTACCTGCTCAATACACTCTGCCTATTAATACATACACAACACCTCTTTGTACATTCTCCATATACACTACCTTCGTACACTCGTGATACGTAATTTCTGACCAGAGACAAACAACAGGCACCACACATAGGCTACCCAGCATTCGAACTCAGCCTCTATAGGTGTACTGGGTGGGGAAATGAACAATACCCGGCGATTCGAAGCTTTCTGCTCCTCACACTCTGGTCAGAAATGATGTATCACGAGTGTACAGTATAGTATACTGTATATATTCTTCCTCTGTATACACACCTAATTGTTCTCTAGGCAGACACTTGACTCTTAACATCAACCTGTGTTGCAGGTATGCAGTAAAGTATTTGAATATTTGTAACCTTGGACAGAAAAGTAGTTTGGAGAATGGAGTACAGTAGTTCTAAAATGCATGAATTTTTCTTAAAATTTTTGTTTTTCTTCTCCTGAAATGTAAATAACCAAGTAACATATCTTAGTAATTTTACTCTCGCATACTGTATGAGCATGGTGTACAGTACCATGTGAATTATGAGACATATGCAGGAAAAATGGTGGGTTGGCCAATGAGCATGAAGTTACTTACATACATACATCCCTAAATATGAATGTGTTACTCTACTCAGAAAAATGGAACTGTGACCATCAGGACCTAATGATCCATCTGATGGTAACATGATGGCCACAGGTTTGATGACTGAATGTGGGATAACATGTTCATAATAATGTAGCACCTTGACTATGTATTTATAATGTATGGAAAAGAAAGGAGAATTTTCAGGTGTCTATTGAATTGTAGTACTGTAGTGTTAAAGGAGTTTATAGTCCCAGAAACCTGAACACACATGTTAATAATTATCATATTGGAAACTCCACCAAGACTGACGGGATTTGATATAGTTTGCAATTATATTCTTATTAATTTGTTATGAACCAACACAGGTGCCAGTAGACCAAGCACACATGGACGAAATGTGTCTGAAAGTGAAAGAGCTCAAGATCCGTCGCAAATCCTCAAGTAAAGAAAGTCTACTGGACACACAGCGCTTCAGCCAGAAACGTGGCTCCACTGAGACACTCCACACCTTCAATGAAAGAGTTGAGGAAGAGGAAGATGAAAACATCAAGAAAGCAAAGTCACTCAGGAAGCTCAAGCAAGAATGGATAGCTCGCAGCCTCACCACTCTGGCTCCAAGGTAGATTAGCTTTTCTATTTATTCCCTTCATATATTAATCTATATCTGTCTAATTAAGAAAGACATACTGTAGATAATCACTGCAATATTCAGGAACAGTCCTGGGATGGGCAGGGATGATGATATTTGCAATGGCTTGTTATATACTTACTGTATTTATATTTTAATATTATTATCATTATTATTATTTTTTTTAAGGGTTTCTCTTAGGTGTATATGTGAATATGATTCTTTTCACTGGACATTCTATCTCTCTTTTAATAATAATTTTTCCTGTTTGCCCTCCCTTTTGATAGATATGGAAATGCAGTCACAATGTAATGATACTGTATATGAAATAACATTCGAGTGATTTACCTTGAACATGATGTAGTGTATAAAATATTGTTTGTTGTAACAGGTACCAGTGTCGCAGCCAGGAATGTTCAGTCATGTCGTGCCTCACCAGCTTCACTGCACCAGAGTTGCTCACTGGTAATAATAAAATCACATGTGACAACTGCACCAAAGTTCACAACCAACTTCATCCAGGTATTGGACATGTCACCAGCCTTCCTATCCTTAAACACAAAAATTATAAATAAATTCTACAAATTATTAATTCCATAACTGTTGATGTTCAAGACAAAATAAATATACCATCACCAGCTACAAACCTTTTACACTTGAATGAGAACAGTGAGCTTTATTGAACATATAGTGTGGGTACATTGGTTGAGTGAATAATAATGGTAAAAGTAAGGAAGGGAGGTGTTGCATGAGGGAGCTTATTGTATTTACAGTACAATATATATTTACCTATGTGAACACTATTTTCCAGATGATCAGAAAGAGTCAGTGAAAAGCAATGCCAGCAAACAGATGCTGATCCTATCACCACCAGCTGTGTTGACGCTGCACCTCAAACGTTTCCATCACCTTGGCTTCAACCTGACCAAATCCAACCGTTATGTCCAGTTCCCCCTTGTACTTGACATTGCACCCATCACATCATCCATCTCTCTGGTCAGTCACTTATTTTTTTACCCTTCATTGTTGTTGTGTTCCAAAAGTGGACAGATAGATATTTAAACAGACCAATACCTGTCTAGCTATCTACAACATAGCTCTGACACCTCACTCACTCAAAGAAACTTATGATTCAAACAACAGTCATGTGCACAATAAAATAGTGATATGATGCCTGTAAGTAAAACAAACCACATTAGCTAATATATTTCTATTATTGTAGTGGAATAAGTACATTATCCTTCCATCACCACAGGGCCTGGGTAATATGTGCCGGGGTCAGACTCAGGTACTGTACGGACTCTATGGTGTGGTGGAACACTCGGGTCGACTCAACTCTGGTCATTACGTGGCTTATGTCCGCTCCCGACCCCTCGACCCGACACGCACCAGCAAGCAGTACCTCAACCTCAAGCCCTCGAGCCAATTTGAAATCAACCAACTGGTGGCTGAGATGGCAGAGAAGATTGATGCTTACTCTGGTACCCTCCACACTGACTTCAAGGCAGACCCAATCAACAAGAATAATGTTAATGTCGAGGTTAGTCAATTGTTCTCACTCATTCTCTGTCCGTCTATCTCTCTCTCAATACTGCTCATATCTCTCTCTCTCCTTATTCTGTGCTCTTCTCATTGTGGGACCTTGTCATGCCAAACTATTCAATATGCTGAGGTATACAAATGCTTAATATATATTTAAGTAAGAATATTTCTTTGCCTTGAGTGTTACATTAAATTTTGAGTTAAACAATGCCAAGTTACACAGGGTTTACTGTACCTCAATTATATGAAAGTGCCATCCTACCCTGCTGCTTAATGTATGCTACCTGTAGGTCAGATATAGGCTACTTGTATCTCCTTGAATAAGTTTGACCTATTTCCTACCACTATTTTTTTATGATCATACTGTACTTACTTTTTCAGGAGTTTGAGGAGGAGGTAAAAGCAGGTCGGTGGTTCCACGTTTCAGACACATATGTGGCAGAGGTCAACATTGAGCGAGTCTTGAAGTCTCAGGCATATTTACTTTTCTATGAACGTCTCGTCTGAGTTGAGTTAGATATGGTACTCAAAAACCAATTTAATATTATTTTTGTGGCCAGTAGTGTAAACTTCTCCATGTCTTGTCAAATTTGTCTGAGGAAATGGAAATGTTTGATAGTTAATGTGGAAATATGCTATCACTGTCAATTTAAGTATTCCAAAAAATGCTCAGTCAGGATGTTATTTTACACTAGTGGTTGTGGAAAAAGTATTAAATTGGCATCTGTTGCAAAAGGTCTGTTGTATATACTGTACTAGAGTCTTGTTGTGTGTCTGAAGTTTTAGTGAGTAATTTATTTGTATATTTTTTGATGGAAGTGTAATTATATGAGTGAATGATTTTGAAAGCTTTTAGACATTCAGTAAATAGTTACATATCTATTTTGGAGGTCAGGAATTGTGTCACATATGTTGGTGTGTGTGTGTGTGTGAGTGTGTGTGTGTGTTAGTGTCATATGCAAGCAATATCATGGAATACATACAGTTGAGCAAGTAGGAAGTGCAAGAAAAATATGAATGTATATGGCCACATCTTCACTACCACTCAAAGTTCAGCCAATCACGTTCCACCTTACATTGGCTTTGAATTCTCAGTTATTCATTCAAAAGTATACAAGGGATTATACTACAAAGAACTACCAGATGTTGAAATATACAGCCAAATTTTTCTTGCACTTTCTACTTGCTCAACTGTACATGTGTTAGTTGGTGACGATGACCAATATAATTATGATGCCTTCGTGAAATGTATAGAGTTGTTATATCATTCATTTGTCATCGTCACTAATCCCATGATGTATTTTGTATAATTATGGTCTTACTATATATGGTTAGTGAACAGTTGGTATACAGTTTATCTTGACACTTTAATGGGGGTAAAACATTCTTATTTTATGTGTTTATTGTCAGAAGTTATGTTTGTTGGCCCTCAGTTAAGTGGATATTCTCTCGTTGATGAAATGGAAAGTCTGTGATTCCTCCAAAGTATGTCAGGAAACAGGACCAGATTAATAAAAATAAAGGTGGCCTGTTGTTTGTAATAGTTTGGTGGAATCGGAGACCTTCCACTTCATCAACAAAAGAATCTCCTCTTAAGTGTGCAGATACACTGTTCCCTGATTGGACTTGATACTTTCCATGGTGTTAGGAAGAAAATATTGCCCTATAGTGAAAGTGGGTTTCATACATTTAGTGAGAACAAATTCTATGAGGCATATCTGAAGGGATGAAAATCTTTATATATATATTTAAACTCTTTTTTCACCATTATTCACCGCCTCTCCTGTCATCCCTCTCAACTGAATATGATCACTTATAATTTTTTGTGGGGAAGCATAAGCAAGAGAAGTGATGGGCTGGGTACAACAATAACTATAGTCATACTGTTTCATTATTGTTATCATCTAAAAACAATCACTAAAATATAATATAATCTTCGTGCAAAGTCTGTAATTGTCTAGCTTATTAATGCTCAACCTTTTAATCAGAAGTGCCAGATATAGTATTTAGAAGTATTGTAATGTAGGGTCATGTATAAAAACTTATTTCTGAGCATTAATAATATTTGGCCATTATCCAAAAATATACTTGTGATATTGTGGAAAAGACATTATTGTAAGTTAAGGGTACAAGACTCTGTTGGTACTGCAACTCAAAAAGCTACAAATTCTATCAAACTTACAAAGAACTGGCCAGACAAATAGAGAATCTGTTTTGTGTCATCATTAGTCACCTCTGTATTCTCAACAAAGTATTATCCCCTTAAACACAGCTATCAGTACTTTAATGGTTTGGATTTTGGCACTTTAGTTTTATGAGTGAACTGTACAAATATTACAAGCTAGACTTTACTTACAGGTTGGTGTCTTGGAGTCCCTAACCTGATCCATGATTTCTTCTTGCTTATAATTAACTACTTGAAGGTTTTTCCTGTAACATGTAAAGAATTAGGTGATTTTCCAATTATAATATAATTATTTAAGACACAAGCATATATTTGTGGATTAATTGAGTAGTGTTAAACGTTATGAGTTCTTACCACACAAAGACTAAGTGAGGATGACAGAAAAAGGGAGAAGGTGATAGAGAGGAGTGGTGATAAGGACAAAGAAAATAGAAGGAAAGGAGGGACAGTTGAAGGATTGGAAGGGAGTGGCTGGGTTACAACAGAGAAAGTCAGAAATTCTGTATACACACCCATTCCATACTCCCAGTCTTCCATTTCATTTCACCCACACCATGTGCATCCAGTCCTACAACTTCAGTACAGTAAATCCAAAAAAATCTCACTATTATAAACAGATATGACACAAGTACAGTTGGGGCCTGGTATATATGTATCCATACTCTCCCAGCCAACCCCAACACATGACACCTTGCAAATACTGTATGGATAAAAGTGGTGAAGCAGAGCAGGACTTATAAACTTGGGTCAAATCAACAAACGAGAGTGTGCGTGAAGGTTTGTCAGCACCCTGGTGATGTTGACAATGGGACGATGGCTTTCTTGTTTGTCTATGGAGCCGTCGTACCAGCACCATGCCTTCATCAACACGGTGGATGTTCTTGCATGCAAACCCACATGTCAAGGGGTTTACTAGGAGAAGGTAGATGCATACATACATACACCTGGCCACAACTGTACAATATAATCAAACATCTTATTGTCACACTATAGCTTCAACTGTGAATCTGGAAGTTGGGTAGATATTATGGGACATGAGTGTACTTCTGTTAATTAAAAGAGTTATCCCTACTATATCCCCATAGCTTTTTGTGAACCTTGTATATTACTGAACATTTTCTGGGACTATTTAATGGGATAACTATCACTATACAGTAATCCTACATACAACAAGTATTTTATTATTCAAACTATAATACTCAGATTGAAGAGGTTTGTATATGATAAACAGTTGACTTCACATAATAAAATGAGAAATATGAATGTTTGTACAATTAGTTGATGCCTTATAATATTGGGAAAATATTCCTATACCGGTAACCTATTCCTCTCACTACCCATACCATCCATTCCCCTATTTTTAATTAAGGGGGAAGTTTTTGTTGGTAAATCTGGAGCAACTGAATCCTCCAAACTATTCCAAGCAACAGAACACCATTATTTTTGTTCATGTGGTCCTTGTTGTTTCCTAGCATACTTTGGAGGAATCAAGGCACTCCATTCTACCAAAAAAAGAATTACCACCTTAAGGGGAGAATACACTTTTGGTACATTGGAGCATCTTGATTCCTCCAAAAGTATGTCAGAAAACATTACCAGAGTAACATATATAATGGTGGTCTTTTGCTTGGAATAGTTTGTAGGAATCAGTTGCTCCAAACTTGCCAACACCGTATCTCCTCTTTAAACCTCATTTGGCTGAATTAAGTTAACTACAGAAATGGGAGTTTTCTTATAAACATTATAATAATAATAATAAAAATGTAAACAACTGTTGATGGGTTAATTGAAGTGTAAAAAGCAAATGTGATAACCAATGCACCAAGGGACACCAGGGAAAATAACATTATATAATAATTAAAGTCTCTTCCTATAATGTTGCATGTATATATTTATTTTTTTTCAAAGGATATTTACATAGCTAAGGTGCGCTACAATACTGTTTGATAGATTTCTTGCATCTTTTTTGATAAACGAGATGACAATACAAAAAATACGATACCTGGATACAGGAAGGTGATAACACAATCAGTCAACAGGAGTGATAAGCAAGTTGATGGGGTGTGACAGGGAGACCACACAAGGTTGCCAATTTGTTAAGTCTTCCAAGGCCTATACTGTAATTCTTCCATTATTTGAAGTACTTTAGGCAACATTAGAGTAGTTCCTGTATAAGAAAAATATAATTTAGTATTGTCATTTCCCGTCAAAAGTACCATACACATTGAAACATTTTTATATATACACCCTAGAAAAAGTAACAAATTGGTATCCACAAGTGTAGACACCATGAGTAATAAGGTAAGGTAAGGTGGGGCCTGTGTGTTAGTGAGTGTACAAGACAGACGCCGAGAATTTGTAGTTATCCTGACCCGGTTTTTATGGTAGCTAAAACCGACCTGTAGTTAAGGTGAACATATCTATCGTAAATAACACAAGGCTTACTAATAACAGTGTTTGGACTGGACGGAGTGAGACAGTGCAACTCCTTTTTCTACTGTTTTATCATTTCACCATTTAAGTTTATATATATTATCTATCTTCCATTCGTTTATCTATTCACTACAGACCCTCATTTTATTGCTTTTCACACTACATGCTAATTAATCAATGGGGTCAACCTCGTATGTGAGAAAACCTGACCCACACCACCAACACCACCAACATCACCAAGCACTCATGTCCCACAACTACGTGAGTATTATGATAAACAAACACCATTATCAAAGCATTAAAATGTCATAATATACTTTAATAATATCCCCTTTGTTCTACCTTGACAAATTAATCCTCTATCCAACAATGACAGAACTCTATATTCTATTCTACTAGGACAAATGTATACCCGCTTCTCTGGTATAAGCTACCATGATAAATATACCCTTCTAATATACAGGAACAAAATAAATATATCCTCTCTGTTAAACTATGGCAAATATATCCAACTATGATATATCTAGGCCTACCCTTTATTTATATTGATCTACAGTGGCGAAATAAACAAATACATCCTCTCTGTTAAACTATGGTAAATATATCCAACTATGATATATCTAGGCCTACCCTTTATTTATATAGATCTACAGTGAAGAAATAAACAAATACATCCTCTCTGACCCCCCATGACAACAGGACACGAAATACGGGAATGTATTCAACGAGGAAGGAAGGAGATTAAACACTCGTGTCAACTGTTTGGTGGGGTTTACAGTGATATCCATATTGGTGGGGGCAGCAGCTCTTTCGCTCTCCATACTCTTACTGCTCCAGGTGTGTGTGTGTGTAGTTTTTTTTTTTTTGTGTGTGTGTAGTGTTGTGTGTGTGTGTAAACTGTGTTGTGTTGTGTTGTGTGTGTGTGTAAGTTGTGTTGTGTTGTGTTGTGTTGTGTGTAGTGTTGTGTTCTGTGTGTGTGTGTGTATTAAATTGTATTGTGTTGTGTATATATTACGTTGTGTTGCGTGTGTGACAGACAGACAGACGAACAGAGAGAGCGAGATCACGTGAATTAGACTGAACACTGACTGACACGAAGGCAGGTACTGGAAGAATGATGTGTGGCGGTGGCGGTGATTGTGCTTGTCGTGTGCATGTATAGTAATTATCAGTAAAGAAAACTTGCATAGATCACGGGTGCTACGGGAAGGGAAGCAAGGAGGTCATGGTAGTGGTAGTGGTTGTAGTGACATTGATTTCACAGTGGTTTGTAGCTGTATAGTAGTACAGTAGTTGCTCTGTTTAAGCACCGAGACGGAAAGAGATGGATTGGACTGTGTCGTGTCGTTGTGGGTGCGAGTACAATTTGATGATGATGATGGTAATGATGGTATGGATAACTGGTACCTGTTTTAAAATTAGGGATAGATTTTTAATGAAATGTTTGATAGGTTTGGCTTTTATATATTGATATATATCTGTAGTAACACACACACACACACAGACAAGCACACAAACCTCTACCACCACTAACTTCTAACACACACACACACACACACACACACACACAAACCTCAAACAAAACCATCACACACACACACACACAAACCTCAAACAAAACCATCACACACCACACACGCACACACCAACCTCTAACAAAACCACTACCACCACTAACTTCTAACACACACACACACACACACACACACACACACACACACACACACACACACACCAACCTCAAACAAGACCACTACCACCACTAACTTCTTACACACACACAACACCAACCTCAAACAAAACCACTACCACTAACTTCCACATCTATCACAGGTTTTCCAAGTGGTGCCCAGCGAGAGAGCAGAAGTGACGACCCTACAACAGAGAGTCCAACACCTTGAAACAATGGTAATATCACGTCTATACTGTAAACACAAGATGATAAGTAGCAGACAGTGAGAAACTATTATTAATTATGGGGGTATTGTACACTTCATTCTCCAAGTGACAGTAATGTGTGTATGTGTGTGTAGTACTGTGAAAGGTGTGGCTATCCAAGTGATACTGTATGTGTGTGTGTATGTGTATGTGTGTGTGTGTGTGTGTGTGTGTGTGTGTGTAGTACTGTGAAAGGTGTGGCTATCCAAGTGATACTGTATGTGTGTGTGTGTGTGTAAGTGTGAGTGTGTGTGTGTGTGTGTGTAGTACTGTGAAAGGTGTGGCTATCCAAGTGATACTCTATGTGTGTGTGTGTGTGTGTGTGTGTGTATGTGTGTGTGTGTATGTGTGTGTGTGTAT
>JAWQEG010003245.1:10000-17500 GCA_033782935.1 Petrolisthes cinctipes | reverse complement strand
ATAATAATAATAATAAAAAAATGAAGAATCAGTAATATGTAAAGAAAATAATGCTGTGTATATATAAAAATAATAAAAAGGTTTTGAAAGAATCCAGAAGCAATTGTTCTTCAGAAATATATATATAATGTGTTTCCCTGAATAAACTAAAATGAATTTATTTATATATGTAACCGATATGAATAAAAAAAGTGTAATAAAATATTGAATGGATCACTATAGGGTATGGTAGTATTTAATATGGTAGTATGGTATAATATATAGTATGGTAGTACAGGTATAGAATGGTTGTTGGAAAAAAAAAAAAAAAAAAAAAAAAAAAAAATAATACTAATAATAATAATAATAATAATAATACCAATACTAATACTAATAATAATACTAATACTAATAATAATAATAATAATAATAATAAAAATAAAACAAATAAATATAAAAATGAAATAAAAATAAAAATAAAAATAAAATTAATAATCAAGAACATCTGTGGTACATACGATGATGTGGTACCGATACGATGACAAGTACCATAAACACACACTACAGAGCCATCATACAGGTACCACGCCATCGTATACACCACGGATGGTCTTGATTATTATTTTTATTTTTATTTTTATATTTATTTAATTTTTATTTGTTTTATTTTTATTTTTATTTTTATTTTATCCTTGCATACCAACAATATAATACGATACAATACTAAAAGGTGCTTAATTAGTCACCTAACTCACCTGTGTTTACACCTGGTGATGACGTCATCCGGCCCGGGTTGACCTGACTTCCTGGGACTCGGCTCCTGCTCTTGTTTTAAATATTTTTTCCAATCTTATGTTAATCTTATGGCAAACACAATTAGCCACAACTGATATAGGCATTAAAAATGATATATGAATCCATAAACAGTCAAATAACGAATAAAAAGTTATATAAATTCCAAATAAACAGTTATCCTTCCTGCCGTGTTGACATTCCTCCATGGGACTCGGTTCCAGCTGTTGTGTTCAATATTTTTACTATATTTATGTCGATTTTATGCCATCACAACTGTCCACAGCTGATATATAGGCATGAAAGATATCAACTGAACATATAAACAGTCAAATAATGAGTAAAAAGTTAAATAAAGTCCAAATAAACAATAATATTTCCTGCCGTGTTGACATTCCTTCCTGGGATTCTGTTCCTGCTTGATTTTTAATATTTCTTTCCAATTTTATGTCAATCTTATGGAAAACACAACTGGTATAGGCAGGAAAGATAAATAACTGAACCTATAAACTGTCTAAATAAAGAGTAAACAGTCAAATAAAGTCCAATAATAAGCAGTCACCTTTCCTTCCTGGCTGCCGTGTTTACCTTTTTTTCTGGGACTCGGGTCGTCTCTTGTTGTTGTTTTTTTATTTTTTTTATTTGTTCTTCTATTTTTATTATGTCACTTTTATACCATGACAACAGTCCACAACTAATACTTATAACTGAACAAATAAAAAGTCAAAATAAACAGTAAACAGTCAAATAAAGTCCAAATAATAACAATAATAATAATAATAATAATAAATATCAAATGTGTTCCCTCAGGGTTGCCAACTTATCAGTGGAATATTATTATGAGGAATTTCCCAAATCCGGTAATTTATTCATTATTATAATTCTGTATTTTCAAGAGTAAATAATTAATAAATTATGACACAAATAGGCGTAAAGTATGAAACTATATAAGGAAAGTACCGATAAAAAGGCGGGTACATTATTATGATGTTTCCACACTTTCAACAGAACACAAGAGGGTGGGCCATATTCAAGAACATTTGTGATGCATACGATAGCGTGGTACTAGTACGATGGCTCTATTGTTTTCCTGTGGAGTCATCGTACCGGTACCACACCATCGTATACACCATTAATGTTCTTGAATATGACCCAGTGTATTGTAACTGAGGATGAAGGATGAGAATTTGAGGATGAACGAGGGATAAGGTGATAGAGAGTTGGGACAGCAAGCATGAAGAAAAGGATCCCTCCCTTGTAGAATTAAATGATAGTAACTGGGGCCGAAGGGGCGCCAAAACCATTAAAAACATACTGCCCACATCACCGCAGGCAAAAACCCTCTTTTCCTTAAACTTTTGGTACATTGAAGCACCTTGTTGATTCCTCCAAAGTAATCCAGGAAACAAGACCAGCAGATAAACAAAAATAATTATGTCCTGTTGTTTCGATTTTGGAGGAATCAGTTGCTCCAGACTTACCAACCAACAACAAGGCCAATTAGGACAAGAAAAAGTGCCAGTACTGTCCCAACCATCCACTCCCAGTACTGTCCCATCCACCCACTCCCAGTACTGTCCCATCCACTCCCAGTACCCACCAATACTATGATAAATGAAGATCTGACACACAAGAGGATATTGCCAGGAACTAAGGCCAGAATAGATTCCTGTGAGTGTAGTCCTGTGAGTATTACGTACAGTTGGACACATGAATGGGTGGTACAGCCCAAGTGAAAGATGGTCAATTTCTGCCAATATCAATTTCCTTAGTGCCAAATAGGAGACATCAGGGGCAGAAGTCAGTATTGAGGATGGTAATAAAAAGCAAGTACCTGATAATAGACACTGGTTACTCAAATGGGACAAGTATCTTTCACCTGGGCTGTACCACCTTAATGAAGACCCTGTGATCGTGTAGGAAAATATTGGAGGTACATAAGTCCTTCAAATATAATAGTCACGAAACACCACCACCACCTACAGTCGCGGTCAAATATAATTATCCATATAGGGGTAACTCACGTAAGAGTTTGACAGCTTCTCTCTGTTTCTTAGATGATAAACTTTTCAATAAATAGGTTAACTACCATCTTTTGATTTATTACAAGCAGCTATGCACTACTTAAAACAATATCATCATCATATGTGAACGTGTAAACATTAGACAGTAAATTGTTTGAGATACCCATATGTGGATTATTATTATTGACCACGACTGTATATATATGGAAGGAGTGTGTTTCATGGCATATATTATATTCATGGGGACTCAGTAGAAGCCTCCAAGTCCCACCTTACACGATCACCACAGAGGTCCTTATTAATTACCTACGAGGATATACATATTTATTTATAGGGTCGAATGAAGGAGGAAGGACATGCAGTGAAATAAAAACACATATATATAGTCTACAGTGGTTTATTATGGTATATTTAGGGTTATATGTACAGGGTAATAGCGAGAGATCAGAGTACGGGGGGCCTGGAGGCAAACCACAATAAATCACAGAAATTATTATTATTATGTGAAACAAACTGAGGACACCAAAAAAAAAAAAAATGAAAAAAAAAAAATAAAAAATAAAAAAAATAAAAACGAACGAAAACAACCACAAGTATTATACCAACATACATTAATTATATCCAATAGTACAGTTGGGGCCATAAGAATTGGTACACACGCTGTTGTTGTTGTTGTTGTTGTTGTTGTTGTTGATGTTGTTGTTGTTTTCGAGGGTTGACAACATACAGAGAATGTAAGAGTATAATATGTAACTGCAATACAACATTATTATTATTATTATTATTATTATTATTATTATTATTATTATGTTTGTTGTTTTGTAATGTAAGACTGTGTAACTGCAATACAACATTATTATCATTATTATCCTTATTATTATTATTATTATTATTATTATTATTATTATTATTGTTTTGGTAATCACTGAGTCACTTGGTAGACCATTCATTGCAGTACTTCCACAATAATAACCTCTCTTTCCATATAACCTGTGTAATAACTCCTGTGGCCAACTGTACAATCGTAATCCAAAATTCATTTCCAGGAGGTCTTGTTTGAAATTTTTTTGTTTTGTTTTTGACACTTCACTGAGCAACTTCCAGATATTATTATTATTATTATTATTATTATTATCATTATTATTATTATTATTATTATTTCTCGGAACTGGACTGGTGTCGACTTATTCTATTCAAAGCAAACCTGGATACATATTTTCAATTTTGGATATTTTGGGATATTTGGATTTTGGATTACGACTGTACAACACACATACACACACACACACACACACACACACACGTAAAGTACATCAGCCTTGTTGATTAATTTATGGTAGTCTCAGTGATAATTAAAAAGAGCAGGGAAATATTAATTAAGACATATTTGTATGGATGGAATTGGTGATAATTAATTATATCTTTTCAAATTTTACAGGATATCTTGTTGTTGTTGTTATTGTTGTTGTTATTGTTTTTGTTTTGATACAGTGTGGAGGAAGTAGAATTATAGTGTGTCTCTCTCTCTCTCTCTCTCTCTCTCTCTCTCTCTCTCTCTCTCTCTCTCTCTCTCTCTCATACCTTCATTCATGTGTGTGTGTGTGTGTTGTCGGGATTATTATTTTTTTTTTTTTTCCTTTTTCTCTCTACCTTGAAGGAATAACTTTCATTTGGGATCATCATCTATTTTTATTTATTTTTTTATCTATCGAATTGCATGCCATCATTTGCAAGATTATCATTATGCATTCCATTTGTATCTAATAATAATAATAATAATAATAATAATAATAATAATAATAATAATAATAATAATGATAATGATGATAATAATGATAATAATAACAATAATAATAATAATAATAATAACAATAATAATAATAATAATTGCAAGTTCACTATTTAAGTTTATTTGTGTGTGTGTGTGTGTGTGTGTGTGTGTGTGTGTGTGTGTGTGTGTGTGTTTGTTTTATACTTTTTTTTATGCTCGGTTTTTCTATTGATGAAGAAGAATTTTTGCCACTTTTTTTTACTGGCAAAATAATAATAATAATAATAATAATAATAATAATAATAATAATAATAATAATAATAATAATATCCTATGAAAGTTTGCTGGGCTTATAAAAAAAAAAAAAAAAAATTACAGTTATTCAGAAGTTTGTCTCTGAAGGAACTTTTTTTTTTTTACATTTATCATCTGTTAATTATTAAATGGACCCCGTGTATAATGTAGTAGTAGTAGTAGTAGTAGTAGTAGTAGTAGTAGTTGTAAAGAAAATGATTGGAGGTAAACGAGTCCTTCAAATATTGCCACGAAACACACACACAGACACACACACACACACACACACACACCTCTCTCTATCGAAGGAGGTGCTTATTCAATATTATTTCGTGGCATAGTTAGGACGAATCAGAAGCCACCAAAAGTGTGTGTGTGTGTGTGTGTGTGTGTTGTTGTTGTTTTTTTTTTCATACACGATCACAGGGTCCTTTCAATACCTCCTTCATAAATAATGGAACAATAGACTGTGACCAAACAAGACTTTATTTCCGGTAACAAAAAAAAAAAAAAAAAAAAAAAAAAAAATAATAATAATAATAATAATAATAATAAGTTTTAGGTGTACAGAGATGTGTACGTCCACATATGTAAAAATATATTGGACTTACATACATACATACATACATACATACATACATAGGTACACAATTGTATAAAATGGAAGACTTTGGTGTTGAAAGACATTTTTATTTTTAGCGACACAATTTGCATAGTTCCAGTTTTTGTATGTATGGTATAAGTAGCTCCCAGCATTCATTAATTAAATTCAAAGTTCAGTTATTATTCAGTCAGCACCCATTTTATTCAAGGACCCTTCTTGTTGTGATCGTGTATGAGAATTTTTGGAGGCTTCTGATAATTCCTCCTGACCATGCCACGAAACAAATAAACAAACACACACACTCCTTTTCATCTAGGTGTGTGTGTGTGTGTGTGTGTAGGTGTAAGTGTGTAGGTGTAGGTGTGTAGGTGTGTGTGTGTGTGTGTAGGTAGGTGTGTGTGTGTGTGTGTGTAGGTGTAGGTGTGTAGGTGTAGGTGTGTAGGTGTGTGTGTATGTGTGTATGTGTGTGTGTGTTTCGTGGCAATATTTGAAGGACTAGTTTCTCTCCAATTTTTATTTTATTTATTTTTACGACATCACCACAGGGTCCCTTAATTAAAGCACTGAATATACTTGGCAATATTATTTACATTTGATTAGCCACGATGTTTCAGTTTCTATGTATACATATATATATTTTTTTATTTTTATTACGGAGTTACCGGAAGCATTTATTTATTTTGGGGGCCAATGAATGAAGAAAAAAAGGCTTGAAAATTAACCAATCCTCAGGTCGTATCAATGTTTCAAAAAAAAAAAAAAAAAAAAAAAAAAAAAAATGTCGATCCAAAATTTTTATATCAATCCAAAATTTTATGTCAGGTTTTCTCGCGGTGGAGCAACTAAAAAAAAATAAAAAAAATTATTTAGTGTATAAGAATGTGTGTATCATCTGTATATTCATGCGAGACAGAAATTTTTACATGTGAAGCAATAAAAAAAAAAAAAAAAAAAAAAAAAAAAAAAACTTTAGACATTGATAAAACTTGACTGAAAATAATTGATAAAACTTGATTGAAAAAATAATTGATAAAACTTGACTGAAAAATATTGATAAAACTTGACTGAAAAATATTGATAAAACTTGACTGAAATTTTTTTTTTTTTAAACTTGACAGAAAAACATTGATAAATTTAACTTGACTGAAAATTGGTTTAAGCCATTTTTTTTTTCTCCTCTTGATATTTTTTGGTCCTGAGAGCTTTTCATTATTATTTATTTACACGTGAAAGAAATCCAGCCTTAAAAACTAACAAGGAATGGGTGAAAACAGTACGGTATTTATTTACAAGAAAACCACATCCTAAAAAAAATACGGCATAACACATCCGTCCGTTCTCAGATAATAATAATAATACAAAATTAATATTATAGTGTATAGTTCTGTATATCAAGGCCAGACAGAAACTTGCTTAAAAAAAAAAAAAAAAAAAAAAAAAAAAAAAAAAAAAAAAATACCGAAAAAAAAAAAATCTATCATTACAAAAAAATAATAATAATAATAATAATAATGTAAAGAAACACATCAACAGACATTAATTTATGTATTATTTTATGTAATATACTTGAACCCTGACGAGTAACACAATCATCTATCTTTTTTTTTTCATAATAAATTACAATCACAATTTACAATCTTAATTAATTTTAGGACCCTGCAGCAGTGGTGATGGTGTAAAGAAAATTATTGGAGGCTTCTGATTCCACCTGACCATGCCACGAAACAAACAATCTCCTTCCATATAGGTGTGTGTGTGTGTGTGTGTTTTTGATTGGAGGCTTCTGATTCCACCTGACCATACCACGAAACAAACAAGCTCCTTCCATATAAGTGTGTGTGTGTGTGTGTGTGTGTGTGTGTGTGTGTGTGTGTGTGTATATAGGTTTCGTGGCAATATTTGAAGGACTCATTTATCTCCAATTATTCTGACTACATCATCATCTTCTTCGTCACCACAGGGTCCCTTAATTAAGTAAGTATGAAGAAATAGACCTTATCAAACTTGGCAATGAATAAAATATAACTTTATCACCA
>JAWQEG010003245.1:2500-7500 GCA_033782935.1 Petrolisthes cinctipes | reverse complement strand
GGGGGAGAAGGAGGTGCTCGGGTTCTATACTAGACAACCTTCCATAGAAAAACATACATACATACATACATTATTATACACGTACATACACACACACTTCAAACACACACACACACACATATATGCCTTTGCTTGCTATACACACACACACACACACTTCCATACACACACACACTTCCATACACATACATACATACATATACATACATACATACACATTGCTACATATTAAGGCCCCATCACACACACATAGTCACATATGTATACTTCCATACACACACACACACACATACACACATAAACACACATCCCTTTACTACATAATAAGGTCCAACACACACACACACACACACACACACACACACACACACACACAGCTTTAATACATAATAAATTCCACTGTTTGCTTGTTTGTTCGTTTGTTTGTTTGCTTGTTTACTATGATAACCTTTTACAGTACAATTAATTATATCCTTGCATGCATACTATACCCATATAAACAAAAAAACAAAACTATAAAACTATTCAGATACAAATACACTAACACATTATCATAGCATTTAAATAACTAAGGTAATGTGTTTATGTTTTATGTAAAGTCTGGGATTGTATGTATGTATGTATGTGTGTATGTATGTATGTATGTGTGTATGTATGTATGTATGTATGTATGTGTATGAACGAGTAATATATCTTGGGTTTGTATGTATGTATGTGTGTGTGTGTATGAGTAATATATCTTGAGTTTGTATGTATGTATGTATGTGTATGAACGAGTAATATATCTTGGAGTTGAATGTATGTATGTGTGTGTGTGTACGAGTAATATATCTTGGGTTTGTATGTATGTATGTGTGTGTATGAACGAGTAATATATCTTGAGTTTGTATGTATGTATGTGTATGAACGAATCATATATCTTGGGATTGTATGTATGTATGTATGTGTATGAAAGAGTAACCAACATAATTGTATGATTGATGACTTAACTAACTTATTATTTTTTACATCATTACAAAAAATTTATTCACAGTATCTTCCCACCCACTCAGTGAAGTTAATTAAGTGTGTACATACATACATACATATATTCTATTACAAAATATTACCTTCCCAACCTATCTAATAATAATAATAATAATAATAATAATAATAATAATAATAATAATAATAATAATAACAACTTTACAGACATACATTCCAGATATAATAATAATAATAATAATAATAATAATAATAATAATAATAATAATAATAATAATAATAATAATAATAATAATAATAATAATAATAATAATAATAATGATAAATACAGCATTATAGAAAATTAAGGAAATTATTATAAAAAGTTTGGTAAAATTTTTCACATAAGTTTTAGTATATCATTTTTCACTTTTAACTTTTTTTCTGAATTTCTGACGTCATATATTTGTTTACTCATTTGTTGGTTTTTCGTAATTGTTCTTTTTTGTTTTGTGTTCTTGTTTTTTTTTTTTTTTGAGCACCTAATAGCATCCAAAATTTTACGCACCAATCTGTATGTATGTATGTATGTATGTATGTATGTATGTATGTATGTATGTATGTATGTATGTATGTATGTATGTATGTATGTATGTGTGTATGTATGTATGTATGTATGTATGTATGTATGTATGTATGTATGTGTGTATGTATGTATGTATGTATGTATGTATGTATGTATGTATGTATGTGTGTATGTATGTATGTATGTATGTATGTATGTATGTATGTATGTGTGTTATGTTTTGAGCGAGTTATGCACCGATATGAAATTATTTTAATTATTCTTGACAAATTTTTCAAACTTTTTTCAAAATATCACAAGTTGGGTATAAGTTTCATATCTTCATTTTGTTTGTTTGTTTCTTTGTTTGTTTGTGTGTTTTTTCTAAATTTAATATGGTCTATATATATTTATACTTTAAATTATTAGCACAGATTTCACAATTATTTTTCGAGTGCACCTTTCACAAATATATTTTAATAAAGTATATGTGTATAATTTTTACACTTACTCTTCGTTTTCCACAATCTAGTAACTTGTTTATGTTTTCACAATTCAGTTATCAATTTCATTATTCTTTTTTATTCATTTTCCAAACCACTGTGTAAATTACATACATACATACATGCATTATTTTTCATTTTCAAGTAAACAAACACACATTCTTATTTTGTCATTTCTACCCAAAATTCACTATCGTTTTTAACTTGAGTACCAAAATGAGTGAGTGAGTGAGTGGTGAGTGGGTGTGGTTGGGGGGAGAGAAGGGGGGGGAGCACCTTTAATTAAGCCACCAACCAGTCAGTCAATCAGTCAGTCAGTCAGTCAATCAGTCAGTCAATCAGTCAGTCAATCAGTCAGTCAGTCAGTCAATCAGTCAGTCAATCAGTCAGTCAATCAGTCAGTCAGTCAGTCAGTCAGTCAATCAGTCAGTCAGTCAGTCAGTCAGTCAGTCAATCAGTCAGTCAGTCAATCAGTCAGTCAATCAGTCAGTCAGTCAATCAGTCAGTCAGTCAGTCAGTCAGTCAGTTACACATAGAATGATTATTATTTTGTCTTCTTCTGTCTTCTTCGTCTGTCTCTCAATAAAAGTGAGATTATTTTGTTGGTGAATTGGACGGCCTTTTATTCCTCCAAAATTAAGTCCAGGAAACAAAAAAGACCCCCTTCATTGGTATTAAATAAGGGATCTGTTTCGTGGCAAAGTTTGGAAGAATCACATGTATAAAAAAAAAAGATCTTAAGAATTTACCAACAAGATATTCTCCCCTTAAGGACCCTGTGATCGTGTGTGGGAATTGGAGGCTTCTGATTCCTCCTGACTATGCCACGAAACAAACAAACAAGCTCCTTCCATATTATTATTATTATTATTATAGGTGTGTAGGTAGGTGTGTGTGTTTCATGGCATTATTTTGAAGGACTCATTTTCCTCCAATTTTCTGACTACATCACAGACAGGGTCCCTAAGTTGTAAACACATATTGGTGACTATTCTGTTTGTTTGTGTGTTTGTGTATGTTTGTTTGTTTACCTATACAATAATTATCTAGTCTTAATTAAGCAGCAATATAACCTTTTGTCTCACACACACACACACACACACACACACACACACACACACACACACACACACACACACACACACTGATATAAATAATTAAATGGAAGGAAGGGTATGAAGTAATGTTATTGTTGATATTGTTGTTGTTGTTGTTGTTGTTATTGTTATTGTCGGTGGTGGTAGTGGTGATCATGAGGATAAATCTGGAGCAACTGTATTCCTCCAAACTACTCCAAAAAAAAAAAAAAAAAACCAAATATTAAAAAAAAAAAAAAAAAAAAAAAATTATTCAGATCAAGTGACACATTAAAATAATATTATAACCCAAACTCTAAGTCACTTTTATAATGATGATGACAACAAGTGGATTAAGGTGTGTGTGGATTAAGGTGTGTGTGTGTGGATTAAGGTGTGTGTGTGTGGATCAGGGTGTGTGTGTGGATCAAAATAATGTGTGGATATTTTTAGTATTAGAGTAGGTGTAATGTAGCTTATAATATCGTTAAACTCATAGACAAATATCCCAAGTCATTTATTTTGTTGAGTTTTGGTATATTATTATTATTATTATTATTATTATTATTATTATTATTATTATTATTGTGCCTATTAGAATCACTGCATTTTATAATAACATAATAATAATAATAATAATAATAATAATAATAATGATAATAATAATAATAATAATAATAATAATAATGATAATAATAATGACTTGGGCAGCTTGTTTATAAAAGTGACGACGATATAATAATAATAATAAATAATAATAATAATAATAATAATAATAATAATAATATTGTTGAATAAATAGTCCCGAGCAGAAGCAGACATCTCCCCCTCACCTCACCTATCTAACTAACTAACTAACTAACTAACTAACTTATTCTAAAATATAATAATTAAATGGACGGTGATTTTGGAAGGATTATTATTATTGGGAGGGAGGGAATCTTGTTGGTGAAAGCGGGAACCAGCCCACAGACACACGTACACACATACACATACACATACATACACACACGTTTATTTACACATTTATTTAAGGACCCTGTGATTGTGTATGAGAGAGAAGAATTGGAGGCTTCTGATTTCTTCTGACTATGCCACGAAACAAACTCCTCCTTCTTCTTCTTCTATTACTATTATTATTATTATTATTATTATAAGTTGGTGTTTCGTGGCAATGTTTGAAGCACTAGTTAACCTCCAATTTTCTGACTACATATATCACTATTCCTTTAAGTAAAGTGAATGAGGGGGAGAGAATAATAGTAATAGTAATAATAATAATAATAATAAAAATAAATATCATAATCATAATAATAATAATAATAATAATAAATAGAGTTAATTACAATAAGTTATTAATTAATAATAATAGAATAATTTTTGCACTTGTGGTAGAAGAGAAGGATATTGAGAGTTCCCACCTCCTATCTATTGTTTACACTCTCTTGTTTACACCCTCTTGTTTACACCCTCTTGTTTACAGTATCTTGTTTACATACTATTGTTTACACCCTATTGTTTACACCCTATTGTTTACACTCTCTTGTTTACATACTATTGTTTACACACTCTTGTTTACACACTCTTGTTTACACCCTATTGTTTACACTCTCTTGTTTACACTCTCTTGTTTACACACTCTTGTTTACACCCTATTGTTTACACTAGCTTGTTTACACTCTCTTGTTTACACTCTCTTGTTTACACTCTCTTGTTTACACTCTCTTGTTTACATTATAATTATCATGTTGTTCCTTTATTATTGTCATTATTATTGAGAACAACAAAACTAACTTGGGATGGAACAGGAGTAAAATTATTAAAAAGAGGAGTGGGCCAATACAGTGTTGGTTAATCTGGAGCAATCGATTCCTCCAAACTATTCCAAGCAAC
>JAWQEG010003244.1:82500-90000 GCA_033782935.1 Petrolisthes cinctipes | reverse complement strand
ACCTTCAAGAATGCCACACACTATGCTGAGGTGGTCACTCATCTTAAAGAAGCACGTGAGTAGTGGATGTAATGTTCGGGTGTTTGTATTTAGTTGTGGTAGTGGTGGTGGTGGTGGTGGTTGTGGTGGTGGTGGTGGTATTGGTTGTGGTAGTGGTGGTGGTAGTGGTGGTATTGGTGGTGGTGGTGGTGGTGGTGGTAGTGGTGGTAGTAGTAGTGGTGGTAGTAGTAGTAGTGATAGTATTGGTGGTGGTAGTAGTGGTAGTATTGGTGGTGGTGGTAGTAGTGGTAGTATTGGTGGTGGTGGTGGTAGTGGTAGTAGTATTGGTGATAGTGGTGGTAGTAGTAGTAGTAGTAGTAGTAGTAGTAGTGGTGGTGGTGGTGGTGGTGGTAATAGAAGTATTGGTGGTGGTAGAGGTGATAGTAGTGGTAAACTGATACTAGTAGTAGTAGTAGTGATGATGGTGTTATTATTAGTATTAGTAGTACAATAACAATACATAAATATATTATATATATCAATATAATTACATACCCTACAACAACAACAACAACAACAACAACAACAACAACAACAACAACAACACCATAACAATAATAATAACAAACCAACAATATCAACCTCCTCTAACATTACATATCATACAACAACAACAACAACAATAACACCATAATCATAACAACAACATCAACACCATTATAATAACAACAACAAGAACATAATAATAACAAACAACAACATAATAATAATAACAAACCAACAATATCAACCCCCTCTAACATTACATATCATACAACAACAACAACAACTACAACAACAACACCATAATAATAACAAACAACAACATAATAATAATAACAAACCAACAAAATCAACCTCCTCTAACATAACTTAACTTTTTTCCTTCCCAGAACTGACGAGTGACTTTTGGATTGGAGGTCGGTATCCCAACGAGACACTGGGTTGGTCCTGGATTGACGACTCACCCATGCAACTTGGAACACCTTACTGGGCTGTCAGGTGAGTCTCAGCTAGCTTTTGGAAAGAGTATAATATAGTTGATTCCTTCCCAACTTTGCAAACGAAACAAATCCCCACTTAGTACTTGCTGTCACACCTCTCTGTCATCTTTTTTCTGGCGCTTGCTGTTACATACGTAGCTAATCTTGTCATTTTTAAGTGTGTGTTTGTTATATACTTACTTAGACGTATTTACTAACTATATGTTCATCTTTTAACTCACAAATTTTGTCTGTAGAGTTTTGAACCATTCTGTATATATAAAGTGTTGTGTATGTATGTATGTGTTTACAGATACACGGAGGACTGTCAGACAACTACCGTGATGTACAGCCACAATCAAATATTCACCCACATTTTCCTTCCATCGTAGAAATAAATCAGTATCATATCAAAATATAATCATACAACAACAACACCTTATGTCAACTCAACCCCCTCAATTATTATTATGAGGTGCTGCAAAATCATACACGTGTTGTTCTTTATTACCAAGATATTTACTACCATGGAAGGAAAGTGTCGGTGATTATTTGATTGTGACTGTACACCCGAGCTCGTAAATTCGCGACCACGTACTAAGATGTTTATGCCATTTGAGCTAGTAACAACATTTATTTGGTGAGGAATCAGAGTAGGTGGAACATAGTAGAGGGACATGATACAATCTTTCACCTACATTGACACCTTCCCCACACAGTGTTACCAGCTCAGACGACATAAACATTTGGAAACGTGGTGGCGAATTTACGAGCTCGACTGTACTTATTATATTGTTGTGTGAAGCAGACAACAACTATAAGATTATAATGTGTTGTACAGCCACAATCAAATGACCACCAACACTTTCCTTCCATCGTGCACATAAATCAGTATCATATCAAAATATAATCATACAACAACACCTTATGTCAACTCAACCCCCTCAATTATTATTATGAGGTGATGCAAAATCATACACGTGTTATCCTTTATTACCAAGATATTTGATTGTGGCTGTACATGTGTGTATATCAACCGTAAGATTATGATGTGTTGAACATGTGTGTGTGTAACAATATAAGATTAGATAAGCAACGTAACTT
The DNA here is from genome assembly GCA_033782935.1 of Petrolisthes cinctipes. Lineage (NCBI taxonomy): Eukaryota > Metazoa > Arthropoda > Malacostraca > Decapoda > Porcellanidae > Petrolisthes > Petrolisthes cinctipes. The sequence continues at coordinate 87,895 of JAWQEG010003244.1, read as the reverse complement.
ACAGATATACAGTTGTGTAATGCAGATAACAAAATATAAGATAATAATGTGTTGTGTGTGTATGTATGTATTTGCAGACATAGAGGGGACTGTCAGACCAGCAACGTAATTTACAGAGATACAGTTGTGTGATACAGATATTAAACTATAAGATAATAATGTATTGTGTCTGTATGTGTGTATTTACAGATACAAGGAGTACAGTCAAACCAGCAATTTAACTTATAGAGAAGATACAATTGTGTGATACAGATAACAAAATATAAGATAATGATGTATTGTGTGTGTATGTGTGTATTTGCAGACACAAGGGAGACAGTCAAACCAGCAACGTAATTTACAGAGATACAGTTAATAAAATATAAGATAATAATGTATTGTGTGTGTATGTGTGTATTTACAGACACAAGGGAGACTGTCAGACCCGCAACGTGACTTACCCAGAGCTTGGTGAGACGAGGGAGGCAAACGCTGGTGAGTGTTACAACTACGTACAGGCCCCCAGACACTACCTCCAGGGTCGCTGTGTGTCCATCACTTACAACCACTACTACTACATGAGTGACGAGGACTGTCTCAGCAAACGTAGTCCACTCTGTGTTCTTACTGAGTCTGATGCGACCTATGGTGTTGGTGGTAGTGTTGCTCAGCTTTCTCTCCCATAGATCCCAGGAACAATGTCATAGGAGGCCAGTTGTTGACAGACAGGGAGACACAACTTTCTAGATAACAACAGATAGGAATACATCAATGTCTAGATAACAACAGACTGGGATACATCAATGTCTAGATAACAACAGACTGGGATACATCAAAGTCTAGATAGCAACAGATAGGAATACATCAAAGTTTAGATAGGACTTACTAGACAGTTTCCTTTTCTAGATATACCTTCACCAGTATTAAATTAAAGGCTAGATATTTGACAGACAGAGAGACACAACATTCTAGATACCAACCAACAGACAGACAGACAGACAGGAATACATCAAAGTCCAGATAGATAAATAACAATAGATGTGTATGTGTGTGTTGTTTACCAGATAATACACGACAGTCTATAGATAAAAACATTACATAGGAACATATGATAAGACTTACTAGGACAGCTTAGATTCCCTTACCCAAGTCAGAGTCCAGATAGCAAAAAACAACAACAACAGACCATGATACACTGAAGTTTAGATAGCAAGAGATAGCAAGAGATAGCACACGATATGTCTTATGGGATACATGAAAGTTCAGATAAAGATAGATAGGATAACAGACGATAGATAGATAGATAGATAGGGAGACACACACATGATAGATTGATTGATTGATAGATGGGGATACAGATGATAAATAGATAAGGACAAAAACGATAGATAGATAGATAGGGAGACACACATGATTGATAGATAGATAGACACACACCATAGATAGATAGACAGGGATACACACACGACACACACACACACACACACATAGGGAGACACACACACACACACACACAAACATAGGGAGACACACAAAACAAATAGATAGAAAGACACACACACACACATAGATAGATAGACACACACACACACATAGATAGATAGACACACAACACACACACACACACACATAACATTGACTCATTTTGGACCTTGACACCACCAACACTGTCTTAACCCCCCCCCCCCACCACCACCACCCACCCCCCCACCTTCCCCCCATTAAGGACCCTGTGATTGTGTATGAGAATTGGAGGCTTCTGATTCCTCCTGACCATGCCACGAAAACAAACAAGCTCCTTCCATATAGGTGTGTGTGTGTGTGTGTGTGTGTGTGTGTGTGTGTGTGTGTAGGAATAGGAGAGGATGTGTGTGTGTGTAGGAATAGGAGAGGATGTGTGTGTGTGTGTGTGTGTGTGTGTGTGTGTGTGTAGGAATAGGAGAGGATGTGTGTGTGTGCGTGTGTGTGTGTGTGTGTGTGTAGGAATTGGAGAGGATGTGTGTGTGTGTGTGTGTGTGTGTGTAGGAATTGGAGAGGATGTGTGTGTGTGTGTGTGTGTGTGTGTAGGAATTGGAGAGGATGTGTGTGTGTGTGTGTGTGTGTGTGTGTGTGTAGGTGTGTGTGTGTGTGTTTCGTGGTAATTTTTGAAGGACTCTTTTACCTCCAATTTTCTGACTACATCACACACAGGGTCACTTATGTATTGATCAGGCATTCTTTAGACATTAATAATAGGAAATGTTTCATAGTGAAGAATAAAATCAATGAAAAAAATGCATTGTCTTTTATTATTATTATTATTATTATTATTATTATTATTATTATTATTTTTTTTTTTTTTTTTTTTTTTTTTTTTTTTGAGTGACTTGATTCCTTCAAAGTATGCCAGGAAACCACAGGACCAGAAGAGCCAAAATAATGGTGTTCTGTTGTTGCTTGGAATAGTTGGGAGGATTCATTCAGTTGCTCCAGAATTACCAACACAAAACTTCCCTCTCAAGTAAATATTTTGTTGGTAAGCGTGTATTTATATAAGTCAAGAAGGACCTATAGAACCAGACACTGCTTCGAAATTATAATATAAGTTCGTACAGTCACGAGCACTAATGAGTATACAGCTTATTCCATTTCACTAATGAAATAATTCCAATGGAGATCTTATTGTGCATTTATTTACTGTCTCTAGGTAGGTATTCGAAGCACACCTCAATACTTATTAGTGCTCGTGACTGTACACTTGCAATCCAAAATATGTATCTAGGCTTGCTTCGAATAGCTTGATTGAGTATTAAGCGAACTCAAGCAAATATGAAACAGGATAAGCGTTGTAATTGGTTCACTAGTATGTCAAATGATTCGAAATTTCAACAAAACCTGGATACAAATATGAAACAGGATAAGCGTTGTAATTGGTTCACTAGTACGTCAAATGATTCGAAATTTCAACAAGACCTGGATACAAATTTTGGATTGCGAGTGTACAAATAGAATAACCAAACCATTCACTGCTTCGAAATGAACCCGAAGCATTACAGTGAGATCAGTAATGCATATAATATACCACCAGGTCCAAACTCTTAAAGGGGAAAGTTTTGTGTTGATAAATCTGGAGCAACTGAATCCTCCAAACTATTCCAAGCAGCAACAGAACACTATTATTTTTGCTCTTCTGGTCCTGCTGTTTCCTGGCATACTTTGGAGGAATCAAGGCACTCCAATGTATCAATAAAGAATTACCACCTTATAATTAAGATGTTGTGTGTGAATATTGACCTTGTTTTGTTGTGGTATAGTGTAGTGGTGTTGTCATTTTACTTGGTGGTGGTTGTCTACACCTTCCTCTCTTTCCTACCTCCAGGCATTCATCTACAAGTACATTTTTTCCCCATTTCCTGCCGTTGCTTTCGTGTGTCTTTCATCTCTGTTTGTGTCGTTAACTTGTCCTTCATAAGTCCTGGTAACAACTCTAAAGACCGAGGGCATCGTGGGAAAGCCCGGTTCAAGCCATAGCCTTCCTCAAGAGCTCGGGGCTGCTCGGTTAGACAGCTTGAGGAATTTCAACAACAACAACAACAACACCTGTAAAGACCGTCCCACTGGTTGGTGAGTATACCCTCCCTGTCCCCCTCAGACTGGCTAGTTGATGGTGTTACTAGTTCCCTGAGGTCTGCCTTATGTCAGCAATGTACAGTGGCGGCAAATAGTCCTTGACCAGTCAGTGATGGATAGTCGTTACTAACATAGGAGCGTCTGAAAACTGGAAACATTTATACCCATACTATCATGAGGCAGGTGACTGAAGCAACGAATCCACGTATTCACAGTTCGAAGCAGCTGGCTGAACCTTTCCATCACAGGCTGGTCAAGGACTATCTGCCGCGACTGTACTGTAGCTCCCAATACTATCGTTAATGTGTGATACAGTCGACCTCAGGAATTTGTACACAGAACATTGGTTATAAGGGACTTTATTCTGCACATACTGTAATGATTGTTCTGCTGACTCATTCAAGTATTACCCAAATAACATTACTAGAAAAGTTTGGTGTTAGGAAAGTACTGTACTAAATTTTCTAGTTGTTACGAACCCTTGATGTCACAGCTGGGGTGTATACGAATTACTGTGGCCGACTGTATGTGCGGTACGAAGGATGTCAAAATGAACACAACATTTTGCCACCTCATGCAACACGTGTCTGATAACATGGTCCGGTGTGACAGATTTATTGTACAGCACATTATTTTAACGATACTCTTGGGAGGTACAGCCACAATCAAATATTTATCCACCAACACTTTCCTTCCATCGTAGTAAATATCTTGGGAATAAAGAACAACACGTGTTTGATTTTGCAGCACCTTCTAATAATAATAATAATAATAATATCCACCAACACTTTCCTTCCATCGTAGTAAATATCTTGGGAATAAAGAACAACACGTGTTTGATTTTGCAGCACCTTCTAATAATAATAATAATAATAATATCCACCAACACTTTCCTTCCATCGTAGTAAATATCTTGGTAATAAAGAACAACACGTGTTTGATTTTGCAGCACCTTCTAATAATAATAATAATAATAATAATATCCACCCACACTTTCCTTCCATCGTAGTAAATATCTTGGTAATAAAGAACAACACGTGTATGATTTTGCAGCACCTCATAATAATAATTGAGGGGGTTGAGTTGACGTAAGGTGTTGTTGTTGTATGATTATATTTTGCAGCACCTCATAATAATAATTGAGGGGGTTGAGTTGACGTAAGGTGTTGTTGTATGATTATATTTTGCAGCACCTCATAATAATAATTGAGGGGGTTGAGTTGACGTAAGGTGTTGTTGTATGATTATATTTTGATATGATACTGATTTATTTGTACGATGGAAGGAAAGTGTTGGTGGATATTTGATTGTGGCTGTACAATACCTCACCAATAGGTTACGACCCACTTACACATGGAAATAATATGACACTATGAGCGAAACATTGTGATACTTTACTGTGACGTGTTCATTTGGTTGGTAGTCCTGTAGTTCAGATGTCATCACCACCAACACTATTATTGTCATTCAAATAGTGATTCGTGTTCGTTCCAAGTTCATATATGACTCATCAGCTTATCTCATGATAAGCGCATCGACTGAGACCTGGTTTAATCCCTCTTTATCACCCCATTCCTGTGTGTGGCCTCTCATGTTATCCAAGATGCAGCATTACTTTATGTGAATATTGTTACCTATACCACATGTATACTATATTATTTTTACAACTTTATTTCCCATACAAGTAGGAGTACAACTCTGGCAAGTAGAATAATGTTATACAAGCCTTGTTTCTTTTACACCATGTGTGCAACTTGTGTTTTACAAACGAATCAAAAGTCAAACTACCTGGACGTGGCGCCTGTCA
>JAWQEG010003244.1:5000-75000 GCA_033782935.1 Petrolisthes cinctipes | reverse complement strand
TGAGAGGGGGGGAGTTCACGGCGTCTGTATGTATTTATGTATGTGTGTGTGTGCGTGTGTGTCTGGCCTCACGGTTTGGTAATACTGACGTGTCCTGAACGGGATGGTAAGAGTTGCCAGTTTAGCGGAAAAAAATATTAGCGGAAAACATCTTAACATACATACATACATACATACAGTAGACATACATACATATACATACACATACACATACATACATACACACACGTACATAAACACACACATACATACATACATACACACATACATACATAGTTATATATACATACACATACATACATACATACATACACACACATACATAAACACACACACACACACACACACACACATACATACACACATACATACATACAATATAACCACACATTCGTTTTCCCCACTATTATTATTTCTATATATATATTTATGTTTCCGGTCAAGTGCATACATACATACACACATACGTACACACGCACATATAAACACACATACATACATACATACATACACACACACATTGGTTTTTCCCATTATTATTATTATTATTATTTTTTCTATATGAATGAGTGACTAAATATATATAATTTATACACATACAGCATTCAACATTACTCAGAAATATTTATCATTATTATTTACTAAAACATTATTAAATATTAACTTATAGGGATAATTGGAGGCTTCTGATTCCTCCTGACTATGCCACGAAACATATAAGCTCCTTCTATATAGGTGTGTGTGTGTGTGTGTGTGTGTGTAGGAATAAGAGAGAATGTGTGTGTGTGTGTGTGTGTGTGTGTAGGAATAGGAGAGAATGTGTGTGTGTGTAGGAGAGAATGTGTGTATGTGTGTGTGTGTGTATAGGAATAGGAGAGAATGTATGTGTGTGTGTGTGTAGGAATAAGGGAGAATATGTATGTGTGTGTGTGTGTGTGTGTTTGGTGACAATATTTGAAGGACTCATTTACTTCCAACTTTAATTCTGACTACATCACACACACACACACACACACACACACACAGGGCCCCTTCTTATAACATCTTCAAAAATCAATCAAGTCGGCTTTTCAACTAGTGATGCAACGCCGTATGTATGTATGTACGGTTACTACGGTACGGTATCTCGAGCTGGCTAAGTTGGCAGGCATGGTGAAAGAGAGAGAGAGAGAGAGACTTGGTATATACTGCCTGGACGAGTGAGAGTGAGTGAGTGTAGCGTTGCAAGGCTTGGAGTGAGGTTCATACTGAGTTAAACTTATAGTGACTGCTGCATGTTGTGGTGGTGGTGGTGGTGGTGAAGGGATATCTTTATACTTTACTTAAACGTGAGTGTGTGTGTTGTGTGTGTGTGTTATAAGGTGAGGACTATCTGCTTGAGAGAGAGAGAGAGTGTGCGTGTGTGTGTGTGCCTGGAAAAGTTTAACTGCTGGTACCACGAGAGAGAGAGAGAGAGAGAGAGAGAGAGAGACCTTTAGGACACTGTAGAGAGAGAGAGATGGAAGCATGCACAGAGAGAGAGAGAGAGAGAGAGAGAGAGATATGAACGCATGCAGAGAGAGAGAGAGACCTTGAAGACACTGTAGCGAGAGAGAGAGAGAGAGACATGGACGCATGCACACACACACACAGAGAGAGAGAGGTGTCTGGAAATATAGATAAGTGGAAACGTTTATTATTATTATTATTATTATTATTATTATTATTTGGTGAACATTAATTACAAGTGTGTGTGTGTGTGTGTGTGTGTGTGTTATACTCGTCCATCCGGCTTTTGTGTGTGTGTGTGTGTGTGTGTGTGTGTGTTTTATACTAGTCCATCCGGCTTTTGTGTGTGTGTGTGTGTGTGTGTGTGTTTGAATCCTTTACATACATTCACATTTCTCCATCGTCTGTGTGTGTGTGTGTGTGTGTGTGTGTGTCCACTCTTTAATCTTCAATTGTCCCTCCTTTCCCTTTTTTTTCCACCTCCACTCTATGTGTGTGTGTGTGTGTGTGTGTGTATCTGTGTGTGTGTGTGTGCGCGTCCATCTCTCTCTCTCTCTCTCTCTCTCTCTCTCTCTCTCTCTCTCTCTCTCTCTCTCTCTCTCACAAACAACATACCCTGGGCATACATACATTGGTGTGTGTGTGTGTGTGTGTGTGTGTGTGTGTGTACGTGATGTAGCAACTGATAATAACAACAACAATAATAATATTACCTGTTCACCTGTTGTCATAACAAGAAACTCTCACTCACTCACTCACTCACACATGTACAGTCGGACTCAGGAATTCGAACACAGAGAAACAAGACACAGGTTACAAAAAAGTGGTCCTTATTCTACACACACTGTATTTATTTATTATTCTGCTGACTGATTCAAGTATTAACCAAATATAATTACTAGAAATATTTGGAGTTAGGAAGTTAATTAATGTACTAAATTTTCCAGTTGATATCACAGTGGTGTTTACGAATTCCTGAGGTCGACTGTACGGTTCCACACAGAATATTCTTACACAGGATATAATTATGTTTTCATGTGTGTTTGTGTGTGTGTGTGTGTGTTGATGGTTTGGCTGGGCTATGTGTGTGTGTGTTGAAGGTTTAGCTGGGCTGTGTGTGTGTATGTGTTGATGGTTTGTGTGTGTGTGTTCTCTTGATGGTGTATGTGTGTGTGTGTCCCCTTGATGTGTGTGTGTGTCCCCTTGATGTGTGTGTGTGTGTGTGTGTGTGTCCCCTTGCTGGTTTGGCTAGGTTCTGTGTGTGTGTGTGTGTGTGTGTCCTCTTCATAGTGTGTGTGTGTGTTCTCATGATGATGTGTGTGTGTGTGTGTGCTTCAAACTTCAGGCTTCGACTCGGGTGCATGGGCTAACTTAGAGATAATGAATTGAGCGTGTATACAACTGCATTATTACTGTAAATAAATATGCCATATAATATATTCTGCTGTCTCTCACCGTCACCCTCCTCTCCCCAAACACAAACAGCAACAGATCCATGGGCAGCAGAGAGGCGGAGGAGGGACTGAAGGAGGAGTGGATGAGTGAAAAGAAAGATGATATGGAGGGGACAGAAACTACACCTTCCTCTCCTCTAACTAAAGTCTCTCGTCACATCATGAAGGTAAGGTTAAGTTTGGGTTATAATGGTTAGGTTATATTTACAGGTGTTTCACAGTAATTTTTCTATACATTAACTAACAGGCCATTCGTCGAGTGAGATTGGAGCCCATGTTGTTGTCATTACATATTTACAGGCGTTTCACTGTTATTTTTCTACACACTATAACAGGCCATTCGTCGAGTGAGACTGATACTTACAGACGTTTCACTGTAATTTTTCTACACACCAACAGGCCATTCGTCGAGTGAGACTGGAGCCCATGTTGTTATCAATGTCACTTATAAAGAATGTCAGTCCACTTTGAACTCATGCTCCGCCCACGAAGCCGTGACGTCAGTAAGTGTTGGGACAGTGAGGTTGGCCACAGGTCACTCACTGTCACTGGGTTAGTTGTCTCCTGAACACTGTAGCTTTCATAAAGAAGTGCTCCAACCAGTGTCCACAGACTCCACGTGCTCATAGGGAGGTCTGTGCTCAGTTATCAAAGTTGCTCGTGCATTGCATTGCATTCCGTAGACATTAACTGGCATAAAAAATTATATATATATATATATATGAGTTGTTTTTTTTTTACAGTTTTTATGTACCTTTACTACAAGTCCAAAAAAATAAATAAATGAAAAATGATAATATGGGAAATTCAGAGAAAATTATTGTATGGCAGGCTTACAGTAAGTTAACAGGTGCATAAGCATAGAGAGAGAGAGAGAGAGAGAGAGAGAGAGGAGAGATGCTAGATAGTAATTTCAACAATAGTTTATATATTTACTTTTTGTACCATCAAGTTCCTTTCACATGTATGAACACTGTTGAAGTAATAATGGAACAAATTTCTTAGTTCATCTATGTAGTTCATAAGGAGTCAAAATAGTGCAAATATATATTGGTTAGAATAAATATATATATTCATAAAATCATTCCTGTCCTACATTGGCAGCAATATCCTTTCCCAGGTCGCAGGTGTAATAGGCGAGCCCACACTTTGAGTGATGTTGCCAAATGGTGATCTATTTTTTATTTGCGACCTTTTAAGTGCTGGACATGGATAACTTAGTTAAATTTCATACCTTATTTTACACTAGAAAATTAGCGTTCTAGTTCACGACCTTTTACTTAAATGTATAAAAAAAATACATACTTTTGTGTTTTCGCATAATATATGCTGAATATACTATATTTTTCATATAAATTAGTAAATAATAAAAGTCGAAATGTGTGCATTAAGCGGCTTTCATGAACTGCATGAGTATAACAGCCTACAAATATTAACAATTGTATTTAGCATGACCCATACCATGAAGCGGAAAATGTTGAAATGCCATATTTTCACATTTATTAGCATTAGAAATATGCATACCTTGCGCTGGCAGGGCCTCCATGAGCTCCGAAAATATTACCCTAGAATCGAGCCAGTTTTACCTAAATTACTATGTATTACCCTAAAAAATCGGCAACATCGTAACTTTGAATAATGTAATGCATTATTACACAGTCATTTAGTATCATATATAAGAAAAAACTAAAATAAATTCTATTTGTAAAGATCATCATGTTTATCAGTGAAAAAAAATAAACTTACGGTATCTGGATTATGCCCCAATACACTGCATTATGGATAATTTGATGGGTTCAGCAAAATTGTAAAGCAACGTATATATGTAGCCTCAGTATTAATTAACTTTCAACTTTCTTTTCATGTCTACAACAGCTTTGTGTACTATTCTTAATTTTCGATAGATTTTGACATATAAAATATGTTTTGCCTATGAATTACCCTAAAATTACCCCAAATTAAGCCTTACCCTAAACACTACCCTAAAGAGGATCTAATTACCCTAGTTTAGGGTATTTTACCCTAAAATGGAAGCACTGGGTGCTGGGTTGGTTTGTTTACGTGTTGCTGCAGCAGCGGAGAACGTATCGTATGGACACCAATATATTATCAACATCTTATTGTGATTTAGTACTGTTACTATCATTGACGACGTAAAATGTAAAATAAAATTATAAAAGGCCTGTATAAGTTTGTATATCATTCTAATTTTGTTATCTTTGCGTATAATCGGACTAAAAAGCCTCTTCTGAAATAATAGGATATAGATTTTTATTCATGGCTGTATTCGTATGAAAATAAGTCCAAGATAAGTTAAAAATATGTAAAAAATATTGAATAAGTTATAATAAGTCGTTCCACAATAGGAAGCCCAATACAACTTTGCCCGACATAGGACATTTTTTCCAGCCTAGAAATCGCCATCAAAATGCCGTTTGGCAACTCGTATTAAAGTGTGGGCTCGCCTATTAACAGCTTAACGCGCACGCCTTTCCAACCGCACTCTCTCTCTCTCTCTCTCTCTCTCTCTCTCTCTCTCTCTCTCATGATTGTTATTGAACTCTGTATAGATAGCTAATGTACTGTAATTTATCTCATTATTTTTTTGAACCGTGTGCAGCAAAATGAATTAGCTGTAATTCTCTCTCTCTCTCTCTCTCTCTCTCTCTCTCTCTCTCTCTCTCTCTCTCTCTCTCTCTCTCTCTCTCTCTCTCTCTCTCTCTCTCTCTCAACTTAACATACACACACTCATACACACACACTCTCTCTCTCTCTCTCTCTCTCTCTCTCTCTCTCTCTCTCTCTCTCTCTCTCTCTCAACTTAACATACACACACTCATACACACACACTCTCTCTCTCTCTCTCTCTCTCTCTCTCTCTCTCTCTCTCTCTCTCTCTCTCTCTCGTATAACCGCTGTATAGAACGTTGCCACAAAAGGCCATGAAGTTATTAGATAAATGGTGGAAAATTGAGAAGATTAAATGTATAAAAACAATTGCAACAATACTGTAAAAGAAAACAAAGAAAACAATAATAATATGGGAAATAAAGAGAAATATATTATATGGCAGGAGAGAGAGACTGGGTGCGTCTTTTCATCAAATTTAAAACAAGGTCATTTTCTTTGATTAAAATTTTGCCAGTCACCCCTGAAAACACAAAACACTCGTCTACGTCACCAAGCACCACCCACTAGCTTCTTGAAATGGACTGACATTCTTTATAAGTGACATTGGTTGTTATCATTACATATTTACAGGCGTTTCACTGTTATTTTTCTACACACTATAACAGGCCATTCATCGAGTGAGACTGGAGCCCATGTTGTTATCTTTCTATATTTACAGACGTTTCACTGTAATTCTTCTCTACACTAACAGGCCATTCGTCGAGTGAGACTGATACTTACAGGCATTTCACTAATTCTTCTCTACACCAACAGGCCATTCATCGAGTGAGATTGGAGCCCATGTTGTTATCATTACATATTTACAGACGTTTCACTTTAATTCTTCTCTACACCAACAGGCCATTCGTCGAGTGAGACTGGAGCCCATGTTGTTATCTTTATATATTTACAGGCGTTTCACTGTAATTTTTCAACACACCAACAGGCCATTCGTCGTGTGAGACTGGAGCCCATGTTGTTTCTCAAGATGATGGCTGAGGGTAACTTCGGTGTTGTGGCTGATACACTTGAAGTTCAACGTATCTGTCGCCTTAGTCTTGGTTACTCAGATGACAACTGTACCAATATGGATGATGGTAACCACTCAGATGTACAGGTGGGTCTTGATCTCTCTCTCTCTCTCTCTCTCAGATGTACAGGTGGGTCTTGATCTCTCTCTCTCTCTCTCTCTCTCTCTCTCTCTCTCTCTCTCTGTTTGTCCGTCTGTCTCTCTCTCTGATGTGCAAGTGGGTGTGTGGGTACTCTCTCTCTCTCTCTCTCTCTCTCTCTCTCTCTCTCTCTCTCTCTTGATCTGTTTGTCTGTCTGTCTCTCTCTCTGATGTGCAAGTGGGTGTGTGGGTACTCTCTCTCTCTCTCTCTCTCTTGATCTGTTTGTCTGTCTGTCTCTCTCTCTGATGTGCAAGTGGGTGTGTGGGTACTCTCTCTCTCTCTCTCTCTCTCTCTCTTGGATAAACAGGTGCATTATTATTATTATTATTTCTTTCATTTATCATATTCGTTATAATATTTTTCTTGTAATGTATGTGTTAAGAAGATGCATTATAATTACTCTCAATATCATAACAATAACAATAACTTTTTTGTTGGTGCTGTAATAAGAACATATATTAATTTTCCTTTCATGATCATAAACAAAAATATTATTAAATGCAGTATCTTTTTTTTTTTTTTTTTTTTTTTTTTGTATAATAAGAAAGGATATTATTACCAGTACATTTCCTATCAATACCATAATAATAACAATAACTTTTCTTATGTGTGTGTGTATGTGTGTATGATTAGAAAGAATATTATTACCAGTACATTTCCTTTCAATACCATAACAATAACAATAACTTTTCTTGTGTGTGTGTATGATTAGAAAGAATATTATTACCAGTACATTTCCTTTCAATCCTATAACAATAACCATAACATTAACTTTTCTTATGTATATGTATGTGTGTATTATTACAGTTGGAGGTACAAGTCACCCAGAACAACTTCAACTACAACCAGTTACTCATAGCCAGTCTACTACCTTTATTCGTTGTGATATTCGTGGGGCCCCTCAGTGATAGGTATGGTCGTAAACCTCCCATGTTGGCTGTCCTAGCTGGGTTTGCTGCCTTGGCTGTTGTTTACTTAGTGGAGGCGTTACAACCTACATGGCCAGTCGAGGTGTTATATCTAGGTACTGCTGTGGTCAACTTAACAGGGTCTTGGGTGGTGTTTAACATGGCTGTGTATAGTTATGTAGCTGATATTACTACCCCAGATACACGCACACGTCGCCTGGCATTGGTTGACGCCTGTTGGTATATGGGTGGACCTTTGGGACGTCTGTTGGGTGGATGGGTGTATCATGTTGGTGGTAGTGCTCCTGTGTTCCTTATCTCACTCATACTGTGGGTGTTATGTTTCCTGTATGTACTTATATTAATACCAGAGAGTGTCAGGGAGAAGCCAACACCACAGACGACGACAACAACAACATTAACAGAAGGCCATCAGAGTGGTGGTTGTTGTAGTAGTTGTAGTAGTACTAGTTGTAGTTGTGGTCCTCTACAACACATAGCATCATTAGCCAGGACAGCTTGTGGTAAACGTGATGGACATGAACGTAGCCACCTCCTCATAACATTAATAGTATTACTACTTGTTACACTTGGCCAGGGTCACCAGATGTACCTGTGGGCAAGGAGGGTACTGGCTTGGGGACCTGAAGAATTTTCCACCTGGACCAGCATTGATTCACTGTTACATCAGCTGGTCATGGTGTTGTGGGTGTGGATAGCAGCTAAGGCTCGACTCACTGACAGTACCGTGGCTGTAGTTGGACTCATATCATTAGCTTTATGGTCATTAGTATTGTCTTGTATTGGTGGACCTAACTTGTGGTGGTTGACTATAGTAGCATCAGTACTTGGGTCCCTTGAAGCATCCATTGAGCCAGCACTAAGGTCTGTGTTGACAACTGTTGGTGGTCGTGGTGAAGCTGGTCGTGTTCTTACCTTGGCTGGACTACTACAAGCTGCCTTCCTAACTCTTGATGGAACTTTGTATACATTCACCTATAATACCTTCGTTGATACATTACCACAGGTTAGTTCCTATGTGTATATATGTGTGTATATTCTATATGTTTGTATATATGTATGTACTCGTGTGTATGACTATGTGTATATATTTATGTATGTATCCACCCCCTTAGGAATGAATGTATGTGTTTGTACGTGTATATATGTGTGTATGTATACTGTATAATTATTTATCCTCCCTCCTTAGCAATTAGTGTATTTGTGGTATAGTCATGGGTGTATGTGTGTATATTCTATATGTATGTATATATGTATGTATAGTCATGGGTGATAATGGTGGACCAGGGTACAAGGAGTGTTGGACACCAACTGCTGAACTCAGTTCGAACAAGTGAGTCTTCCAAACCTCTCTCAACGTTGAGAATTGTTTGGAAAATTAACTTGTTGGAACTGTGTTCAGTTGTTGTCCAACACTCCTTGTACCCTGGTCCACCATTATCACCCATGACTGTACATACATACACTCATACAAACAATTCTATTATATTATTAAACTGACTGTAGCTATTATTATTATTATTATTATAATAATAATAATAATAAAAATTATTATTATTATTATTATTATTATTATTATAATAATAATAATTATTATTATTATTATCATCATCTTTTTTGGCACAGATTAACTTCCTGATCCAGGCATCTTGGTGTGTGCTACTCGTCTTAATACTACTGGCTTTGGGAATGGACTTAACACAGTACCAAACAAACCTTACACCAACAACAACAACAACAACAGTAACAACACCATACCAAGATGACCTCACAACAACAACAACACCATACCAAGATGATGACCTCACACCAACTACAACCTGCCAAGATGATGACCTCACAACAACACCAACAACACCAACACACCAAGATGACCTCACAACAACAACAACAACAACAACAACAACATCAGAACAACATGATTTTATCAGGAAGAAGCAACAATAATTGAAGTGACGAAAGTATGAATCAACCTCAAAGTCCACATGTTAACTTTGTATGTGTGTGTGTGTGTGTGTATGTATGTGTGTGTGTGTGTGTGTGTGTGTGTGTGTGTGTGTGTGTGTGTGTGTATAATAATATGTATTTGATGTGATTTACGTGAACCTTAAAAAGTGACATACTTAATAATATGTAAGTTGAGGCAGACACACAGACATGTCTCATGGATCAGTATGTAATGTTCTTTTAATAATAATAATAGTACTTAAGTCATTTATTTACACATTATTTTCTGATGTTCATCTGTACAGCTGGCCATAGGAATTCTTATACAGGTTATATGGAAAGAGAGGTCATTCATTATTCTTATACATGTTATATGGAAAGAGAGGTCATTATTCTTATACATGTTATATGGAAAGAGAGGTCATTATTCTTACACAGGTTATATGGAAAGAGAGGTCATTCATTATTCTTACACAGGTTATATGGAAAGAGAGGTCATTATTCTTACACAGGTTATATGGAAAGAGAGGTCATTATTCTTACACAGGTTATATGGAAAGAGAGGTCATTCATTATTCTTACACAGGTTATATGGAAAGAGAGGTCATTATTGTGGAAGTACTGGAAAGAGAGGTCATTCATTATTCTTATACATGTTATATGGAAAGAGAGGTCATTCATTATTCTTACACAGGTTATATGGAAAGAGAGGTCATTCATTATTCTTACACAGGTTATATGGAGAGAGAGGTCATTATTGTATAAGTACTGGAAAGAGAGGTCATTCATTATTCTTACACAGGTTATATGGAAAGAGAGGTCATTCATTATTCTTACACAGGTTATATGTAAAGAGAGGTCATTCATTATTCTTACACAGGTTACACTTGGTCTAATAATAATAATAATAATAATAATGTTGTATTGCAGTAACATAGTCTTACATTACAAAACAATAAAATTCTAAAAACAATGTTGTATTACAGTTACATAGTGTTAGATTTTCTATATGTTGTAAACCCTTGAAAACAACAACAACAACAACAGCGTGTGTGTGCGTGTGTGTGTGTGTGTGTACCAATTCTTGTGATCAATAGTACAGTTGGCCTCAGAAATTCGTACACACCCCAGTAACATCAAGAATTCTGTATATTAATGTTTTTGTCTGGGTAATATTGTCTGGAGTTAGTCAGTAGAATGCTGTTATTGTTATTGTTATTGTAATTGTTTTTGTATTATTATTGTAATTGTAATTGTGTTGTTATTGTAATTGTAAATATTATTGTAATTTTTATTATTATTGTAATTGTGTTGTTATTATTATTGTAATTGTAATTTTTATTGTTATTGTAATTGTTATTGTATTATTATTGTAGTTGTAATTGTTTTTTTATTGTTATTGTAATTGTTATTGTATTATTATTGTAATTGTAACTGTAATTGTAATTATTATTATTATTTTTGTAATTGTAATTATAAATATTATTATACAATGTTCACTATGTCTTAAAACACAATGAATGGAAAATGAATAATGAAGCTAAAAAGTCCAAAATATGCATGTGTCTATTTAAATATGCATGTGTCTATTTAAATATGCATGGGCCTATTCCACAGTGGTTTGTTTTGGTTTGTAAGCATACGAACGAAAGAAACTGAACTGTGTAAATGACTCCTGAGTGAATTATTGGATGAATTTGATGGTAATAATGGTTGGGGAGCACCCTAACAAACTATGGTAATAATGGAACTACCTGACAGTGTGGTTGGTTGGGGAGCACCCTAACAAACTATGGTAATAATGGAACTACCTGACAGTGTGGTTGGTTGGGGAGCACCCTAACAAACTATGGTAATAATGGAACTACCTGACAGTGTGGTTGGTTGGGGAGCACCCTAACAAACTATGGTAATAATGGAACTACCTGACAGTGTGGTTGGTTGGGGAGCACCCTAACAAACTATGGTAATAATGGAACTACCTGACAGTGTGGTTGGTTGGGGAGCACCCTAACAAACTATGGTAATAATGGAACTACCTGACAGTGTGGTTGGTTGGGGAGCACCCTAACAAACTATGGTAATAATGGAACTACCTGACAGTGTGGTTGGTTGGGGAGCACCCTAACAAACTATGGTAATAATGGAACTACCTGACAGTGTGGTTGGTTGGGGAGCATCCTAACAAACCAAAGCCACTGTGGAATCAACCCTAAGACTGACAAGTGTGGTTGGTTGGTTGGGGAGCACCCTAACAAACCAAAGCCACTGTGGAATATGTGTATGTATGTATGTGTGTGTATGCATGTATGTATGTATGCATGTATGTATGTATGTGTGTATGTATGCATGTGCGTATGTGTGTGTGTGTCCATATATATATGTATGTGTGTGTATGTATGTGCGTGTGTGTGTGTCCATGTATATATGTATGTGTGTGTATGTATGTGCGTGTGTGTGTGTCCATGTATATATGTATGTGTGTGTATGTATGCGTATGTGTGTATGAATATATGTATATGTATGTGTCTGTATGTGTGTATGTATGTGTATGTGTGTATGAATATATGTATATGTATGTGTCTATGTATGTATGTGTATGTATGTATGTATGTATGTGTATGTTTTAATGAGGATATTGTTAGTACCCGGAAAATTACGATACATATATATGTATGTATGTATATACTGCCTTTCATATACCACATACATACACACTGTTGTTGTTTTCACCCGTGTATGTGTGTGTATGAAGCAATATAATTATGGAATAAAACTATAAAATAAATGATAAATATATAAATAAATAAATATATAAAAAAAAATTCGTGCTTCCCTTCACGTTAAATAAATAATAAAATAATGAATAATAATAATAATAATAATAATAATAATAATGATAATAATAATAATAATAATAATAATAATGATAATAATAATAAATAATAATAATAATAAATAATATAATAATGATAATAAATAATAATAATAATAAATATTAATAATAATAATAATAATAATAATAATAATAATAATAATAATAATAATAATAATAAATAAAATAATTAATAATAATAATATTTTAATAATAATAAATAATAAAATAATAGAATAAATAATAGAATAAACTTAATAATTAAATAAATGATAGAATTAATAATAGAATAGAATAATAATAATAATAATAATAATAATAATAATAGTAACAATAATAATAATAATAATAAAATATAAGAATAGAGAATCTATAATCAAATAATAAAATAAAATTTAATAAAAAAATAAATGATAAAATAAATAATAATATAAATAATAATAATAATAATAATAGATAAATAAATATTCTATAATTGGTTACTAACTTAAATAAAAATGATAAATATATTACTGGTATGACTTTGTTTTTGTTGTCGTTGTTGTTGTTGTTGTTGTTGTTGTTTGGAATAGTTTGTAGGAATCAGATTTTACTCCTAATTTAACCCACCCCTCCCAATCCTTAAATGTGTGTGTGTGTGTGTTTGTTTTGAGAGGCTGTGATGTGTGTGTGTGTGTGTTGAAGGGATAGCATAGGTGTGTGTGTGTGTTTGTTTTGAGAGGCTGTCATGTGTGTGTGTGTGTGTGTGTGTTGAAGGGATAGCATAGGTGTGTGTGTGTGTGTTGAAAGGATAGCATAGGTGTGTGTGTGTGTGTGTGTTGAAGGGATAGCATAGGTGTGTGTGTGTGTTTGTTTTGAGAGGCTGTGATGTGTGTGTGTGTGTGTGTGTTGAAGGGATAGCATAGGTGTGTGTGTGTGTTTGTTTTGAGAGGTTGTCATGTGTGTGTGTGTGTGTGTGTGTGTTGAAGGGATAGCATAGGTGTGTGTGTGTGTTTGTTTTGAGAGGCTGTGATGTAATAATAATAAATAATAATAATAATAATTAACGGTTTATTTACATGGCAGTCAGAGATTGAAAATTTACAGGGGGGAAGATTACATTAATATTAATTCTAAGATCTTATGCTACAACTTGGAGACATACTAATCTAGGTGTTTATTTTTCGCACTAAAGTGAGAATAGCGCTCTGACGATAGCGGTCAGTGTGAGGGGCTCTTAGCGGCACCAGTTTGTTTTGGTGTCGGGTAGCCCTGGCTGGTGGAGGGGCGTCAGGTGGTAGGAGGTGACGGTGGCGTGGGTTACGTAGCAAGCCTTCCCCGAACTTGCTAAGGGCTTGCTCATACATGGCTGTCAGCCTGGGCAGACTCAGGGTGGTGAGGGCATTATTGTAGCTGGTGTAGGCAGGGCCCAGTATGACTCTGCATGCCCTCTTCTGAACCTTCTCAAGCTGTTGTTGTTGCGTTTTGTTCAGAGATGAAGACCACGCTGGGGAGGCATACAGCAGTGAGGGTAATATGAACGAGGTGTAAACTGCCTTCAAATCCCCTGCTGGAGTCCCCAGAGACCTGAGTCTGCGCAGCATGTACAGTTTGTATGAGGTAACCTTGACCATCCTAGCGACATGTTGCTTCCATGATAATAGGTCAACCACAGTGATGCCGAGAAGCTTGAAGGAGTGGATGACTTGGAGTGGATGAGGGCCTATTGTGAGCTGGGGGGGGGGGTACAGCTGCAGATGAGGTGCAGACGTGCATCACCACGGTCTTGGTGTGGTTGATGGAGACGTTGTTGTGCTCTGTCCACGTCTGCAGCCTGTCAAGGGTGGCTTTCAGTGGATTGTAATCTGGTGTTCTGGTGTTGACTGGGATGCCAACTGTGCAGTCATCCACGTATTTCCATCGATGCTGGGTGTCGGTGAGGGCATCATTAATCAGCATGAGGAAGCATAGTGGTCCAGATTTAGTTCCTTGCGGAACCCCACAAGTCAGCTGTTGCAGGGGAGATATGGAGCCCTGATAACGGACCGCCTGCTGCCTTCCTGTGAGGAAGTCAGCCAGCCAAGCTACCAGGTTGGGGTGGAGTCCCAGGTTAATGGCCTTGTTGATGACAACAGTGTGGTCTACAAGATCAAATGCTTTCCTAAAGTCTACAAAAGCAAGGGCGAGAGATGTGTTGCGTTTGTCCAAGTGGCTGTGGATGAACTCAAGGAAGCTGACTAGGCAGTGGGAGGTGGAGGTGGATTTGATGTTGCCAAACTGACGGGTGTCTAGCTGTTTGCTAATTTGTGAATAAGACCAGTTAAACACGAAATCTTCACAAAGGAGGCTAGGGAGAGGTGTGATGGCGATTGGTCTTAGGTCATTAAAGGTTTGTGGGGTGGGAGTTTTAGGGATGGGAGTGACATAGGAAATTTTCCAGTCAGCAGGGCAAGCATTTTGAGCGAGGGAGGCGTTGATTATGGAGCAGAGGGGCGTGGCTAGTCCAGGGGCAAATTCTTTGTAAATTTTAATGGGGAGGTCATCAGGTGTGGTGGATCTGTTAGATTTAAATGAGGTTATCATTTTGGCAACCTCAGCCTCATGGACAGAGGGGAGTGGGGATGGGGAGGGGAGGTAGGCAGGGAGAAGGCTGGTCTGAAGAGGGGGGAGGATTTGACAGATAGCGGTAAAGTGACCGTTAAGCGCCTCGGCCGCATTATCAGGGGAAAGGTGTGAAGTACAGGGGAAGGAGAGGGAGTGCTTTTGTAAACCACAGAGAGATTTAATCTTGGAGTACCATTGTCTGTTGTTGGCCTGTTTTAGGTGTTGCACTTTTTCTGGGTAGTAGCTAGCCTTGGCAGTCCTGATCTCCCTAATTACCCTGTTTCTGAGGCTTCTGTACTGGGCTGGGTCGGTGTAGAAGAGCCTGTTTCACTGCTGTAACAGCCGCTTTATTCGTGGCGTCATCCATGGGGTGTCAGCTGAATGCACACGGATGGTCTTGATGGGGAAGTGGTGATGGTAGGCCTCTGTAGAGGTGTTGACATAGTTGCGCCATTTAGTGTGGACGTCTTGTGGTTCCGTCACCTCTATCCATGGGTGGTGTACCAGCCACTGTCCAAACTCTCTTATCGAAGAGTCAGGTATTGGCCGATAGGATCGGGTGACAGTTTCCCTTGGCACCGATGTAGTAGGTGTGGGTGACCATAGGATGGAGACGTGGTTGCTTCGTCCTATGGGGGGGAGGGGGCGGGGGGCTGAGTACTGATGGTCCAGGTCAGTCAAAATAAGGTCGAGAGTAGCCTGACCGTGTGTGGGGAAATCCACGACTTGGGTGAGGTTGAGTTGGTGTTGGATGTCACTCACGTCCAAGCGGTTGAAATCCCCACATATGACTACCTTAGCAGCAGGATATCTCACCCTCAGAGTGTCAGCTGTGTCAATAATGTGGTCGGTAAGTAGCTGTGCTGTAGTGGCACGTGGTGGATGATATACAACACAGACTATGATGGAAGCGGTGTTGCGGGGGTGGCAAGGGGGGGTCACCCTCACCCACAGTGTCTCCAGGCCGTCCGGGTTATCAACACTGAGGTTTGAGGGGCTGGTGTCGGTGTGGCAAAACAACGCCACTCCACCTCCCCTTCGGTTAGTCCTGAGGTGGTGAAAAAGTTCATAGTTCTGAATTTTGCACACTTCAGGAACTATCTGCCACGCCTCTGTGATGGCCACAATGTCTGCACTGATGGATTTCACTGTCACTGTTAGTTCGTCAATCTTATTGGCTAATGAAGTCACATTAGAGAGTAGGAATGAGGGGAGACTGTACCAGTTTCTCGGTACCTCAAAATGTTTGTATTCCTTTTCTTTTACCGGTATTTTCCTGGTCCTCGTGGTGGTCTGCACTTGTATATTTCGTATCACATTTTTTCCTCCCCGTGTTCCGCGGTTGTGGAAGAGATTCAGTGATTTTAATTTCTGAATCACTTCACTTGGGGGGTAGCCTGACCCTCTCTTGTATCGCCAAAGTTCACCGAGTCTATATTTGTAGTTAGGGCTGGACATTTTCCTCGTGCAGAATAGTTTTTCTAGGTATGTACACTGTCGTTGTAGCTAAGAACGTGGGGTGTTGGGGGAAGGGTCAACAGGCTGACCTAGGCTGCTCGTGAGAGCGCCGGAGTACCGTCCTTTCCCTGTGAGGTCAGAGGTGCCAGACCAGACCAACCCCAGGTGCTATATTGCCAGATGTGTGACCTCTAAATCAACCCCCGGTGCTGGGTTATACTGCCAGATGTGTGACCTCTAAATCAACCCCCGGTGCTGGGTTATACTGCCAGATGTGTGACCTCTAAATCAACCCCCGGTGCTGGGTTATACTGCCAGATGTGTGACCTCTACCAACATACCACATCAGATGATAACCCTTTTATTAATTAGTGATAAGAACGCCAGGGATCGGGAGCACAATACACATAGAAAACAATACACATAGAAAACAATACACATAGAAAACGATACACATAGAAAACAATACACATAGAAAACAATACACATAGAAAACAATACACATAGAAAACAATACACATAGAAAACGATACACATAGAAAACAATACACATAGAAAACAATACACATAGAAAACAATACACATAGAAAACAATACACATAGAAAACGATACACATAGAAAACAATACACATAGAAAACAATACACATAGAAAACAATACACATAGAAAACAATACACATAGAAAACGATACACATAGAAAACAATACACATAGAAAACAATACACATAGAAAACAATACACATAGAAAACAATACACATAGAAAACGATACACATAGAAAACAATACACATAGAAAACAATACACATAGAAAACAATACACATAGAAAACAATACACATAGAAAACGATACACATAGAAAACAATACACATAGAAAACAATACACATAGAAAACAATACACATAGAAAACAATACACATAGAAAACGATACACATAGAAAACAATACACATAGAAAACAATACACATAGAAAACAATACACATAGAAAACAATACACATAGAAAACAATACACATAGAAAACGATACACATAGAAAACAATACACATAGAAAACAATACACATAGAAAACGATACACAGAAAACAATACACATAGAAAACGATACACATAGAAAACGATACACATAGAAAACGATACACATAGAAAACAATACACATAGAAAACGATACACATAGAAAACAATACACATAGAAAACGATACACATAGAAAACAATACACATAGAAAACGATACAAATTTATGAGTGACTTAAATATATCATAATATTAGTAATTTTAGGTACTCCAATAATTATGTTGTCTTAGAGAGTTATAGATGCTCAAGTCCATTCATAAAGTTGTAGTTGTTGTAGTTATTGTAGTTGTTCTTTGTTTATATGCAATCTATTTTTCTAGACACCTACAATAGCATTAAATAACAATATATAACTTTTTTTTTTTTTTATAATTAATTTCACTTCTCTTTGGACTTGGTAATACAGAAGACATGTTGAATAAGGCCCATTATATCCTAGAATTGGTCACCTTAGTTAATCTTTCACAAATTATGCTGTTCAAATTAACTCCATGATGTCTGAAACTCTGACGTCATTATTATTACTGTGACGTCATGAAAGGACATTTTTATTTCGATTTGAAAACTATTCTTAAATATATATATAAATTATAATTATGTGTATTTTTATATTTATTTGCCTTTTGTAAATATTGTAAGTGAAGTTGAATTATTTCTGTAATAATAAGTAAAATAATTAGCGAATATGCGATTTAGTACAAATAATTTTTGCATAATGCTATTTGATATATAATAAATAACATATAATTTAAAGTCACATAATTACATCAGTTTATTTAAATACCCAATTTTGTAAAGATAAAAGCAGTATGAGTATAGTTATAAATAATAGCGAATCGCATATCAGTTGACGCCATTTTCTTCCAAAACACGAATATCAAAGTTGACTAATTTCACATTTTTTAGACCGGCAGGACCTTCAAACCTCAGGTAAGTAATATATGGTAACGATTAATATGTCATGAAGCCCCAGGAACCACAATAAACTCGGTATATAAGGTGGAAGGTGTTGTAATAAGCGTGTATGTGTGTATGTGTGTGTGTGAAGTATTGACGTGGAGGGAAGCTACATGATTTTTTTTATTTATTTTTTTATTTATTAATTTATTGGTTAGTTAGTGGTTGATTTATGACGTACACATATATATACACATGATGGGGTGAAAACAATAGTGTATGTGGTATAGATAACATACATACATACACGTACATGGGGTGAAAACAAAACCCCCATTAATAATATACATACATACATACACACACACACACATATATACATACATACATCGGGTGAAAACAACAGTATATATGGTATTGAGTGTAACTTAATAACTTAGATACATACATACCATCATTTTCCGGGTACTAACAACATCCTCATTAATTTAACCAAACATTTAACTTGTTATGTTGTTTTCACCCGATGTATGTGTGTACGTGTGTGTCAACAATTAATACCAGGTGAGTAATAATTGACACACACACATCGGGTGAAAACAACATAACAGGTTAAATGTTTGGTTAATTTAGGTAACTTTTGATAATATTGTATTTTCCAAACTACCGGGACCTAACCTGGGCAAATTCCCGAGAGATAACCGTGGTAAAGTATAGGAAATGACCCGAGCAAAATACTGGGACCTAGCTGGATCTGGCAACACTGCTACAAACGGCAATTCTTTCAATAAATACCGTATTTTTATGTAATTAAGTTTTATGAACAGTGTTTAACTAAAATTAACATTCCATAATAATCATTAACAGTTTATTATGTTACCAACATGGTCAGTCTAATGACACACCATTCCACCTCTCCGTCGGAACCTTCTTCAACTGTCCTTCTTTTCTTTGTATTTCCTTCCTGCTTGCTGTCTCACCTTTTTCTGGCTCTATATGACCTCGCTGTTGCGGCGCCAAATATCAATCAATCAGTCCACCGGAACCTCATGTAAAGTTAAAGGCAAAATTTGAAAGCTGTGCCAGTGGAGTACTCTTATGGCTCACCCGGTACAGTCACAGCCGGATATTTCTCTGGTCCGGGGTTTGATTCCCCGTGGGTACGACTAGAATTTAAATGGATCAATTTTTGGGTCTGTCTTGACTGATTTATTCCGTTCATTACACAGGAACTTGTCTAGCCTCATCTTGAAAACATCCATGGTGACTCCCATCAGGTTCCATATCTCCCTCGGCAGACAGTTGAATTGAAGAGTCTGGGGCCAGCATACTGTAGGTGAAGCTTTCCACCTGGATCGTCTTTAGTCACTGAGACCATCTGTAGTGGAAATGAGTTACTTGAGAGGAGTACTGTATGTGGACTTACTAGATGGGATGGAGAGAGATAGAGCATCTGCTTTGGGACCTTCTTGTACAGGTCCTACCAAACCGAAGGTGGTGTTGACCTTTGATACCACCTACTTCATTTTGTGATGGGTTCAGTACTGTGCCATCCATGACTTTCTAGACATAAATCACTGAGTAGCGTTCTCTGTGTGTCTGCAGTGAATACAGCTGGTGGGTTTTCAGCCTCCCAGTAGTTCATAGAGTCCCTCACCAACCTCCTCATAAAGACCGTCTGGACCAGCTAAAACTGTTGTAACTCCTTAACTTTGTGTGCAGACCATAACTGACATACGTACTCCACCTTTGACACTACCACAGTCTTCCACAGCAGCAGCAAGTGCTCAGCGTTCCTTGTTTTAAGGACCCTGTGATGTGTATGATTGATTGATTGATTGATATTAGGTGCCGCAACAGTGAGGTCATATAGCGCCAGAGAAAGGTGAGAGAGGTGTGACAGTGATCATGTAAGAGATTTGGTTGCTTCTGATTCCTCCCGACTGCCACGAAACAAGCTCCTTCAATATAGGTGGTGTTTTATGGCAATATTTGAAGGACTCGCTAACCTCCAATTTTCTGACTACAACACTGGGTCCCTTAAAGGTCTGCAGGATCCACCCACTCATTATACCAGTGGCACAAGTAGTGTGGGTTATATGTGTCTTGAAGCTACAGTCATCACTCCTCCACACCCAAAAGTCTCTCAGTGTATCCTTTGTTACTATTTCCTCGGCACAAACTTTGTATCAATACTCCTTGAGACCCAATCTCCCTGGTGGTATGAGGACCCCAGACTCCCTGGTCCAGTAAACTGTGGTCCCATTTCCTTGGGATGTGCTTCGGTAGCCCAGACATATAGGGCCAGCCCCTCTTTTATTTTAATTTGTTTTTTCACTGCGACCAGAGTGTACCAGGGGTCTGTGGGGCAGGAGGCCATTCTGCCCTGGGAGAACATCAACAACAATAACTTGAAATGTTCGTTTGGACCAAATTTTATCAATTCAAGTTTCTTATTGTTGAACTCCGTGTTATTTTAACTCGAGCACTTGTATACAGTGCTGCCTCCAGGTCTTTTTGCAGTCTTTCAGAATCCTCTCTATTAGGGTGAAAACAATTATAGAATATAATAACAGGGAAAGATGTATGTGTATAAAAAAACACACAAATAGCACACATGTTGGGTGAAAACGACAGTACTGTATAATATTACTGGGAAAGATATATGTGTATGGATTGTTAATACTGTAGTTAGAAAAGACATACACAGACAGCACACATGTCGGGTGAAAACAACAGTACTGTACTGTATAATATTACTGGGAAAGATATATGTGTATGGATTGTTAATACTGTTGTTAGAAAAGACATACACAGACAGCAAACACACGTCGGGTGAAAACAACAGACTAATATTATTGGGAAATATATATATGTATGTATTGTTAATAGTTAAGAAAAGACACACACAGACAGCACACACACGTCGGGTGAAAACAACGACTGAATGTATAGAATATAATTATAACCATTTGTGCCGCCCAAGAACATCATGGTGTATACGATGGCATGGTACCGGTACAATGGCGGTACAGAGCCGTCGTACCGGTACCACACCATCGTATACACCACCATGGATGTTCTTGAATACGACCCACATTTGTGCCGCCAGTCTCGCCAAAACCCGGTTGGTTCGAGGTGGTGCTATAGTGTGATTCCAACGGTTAATGTACAGTTGGTGAAAATAGTATTGTAATGTCCCTATGGAAAATTATATAGTTCAATTCTATGTAGGGGTTGGTTCAAATATTTGTTTTGCCGAGTGTAGTTAAGGATTTTGGAGGTTAGTGAGCCTTTCATATATTGCAACGAAACACACACACGCATGCACGCACTCCCTCCCACACACACACACACGCATGCACGCACTCCCTCCCTCACACACACACACACACACACGCATGCACGCACTCCCTCCCTCACACACACACACGCATGCACGCACTCCCTCCCTCACACACACACACACGCATGCACGCACTCCCTCCCTCACACACACAGCCACACACGCTGCCACACACACACACCCACGCATGCTCCCACACACACGCACACACCTATATGGGAGCAGCTTGTTTCATGGCATGGTCAGGTGGAATCGGAAGCCTCCAATTCTCGTACGCGATCGCCTAGTTCTTAACCATTTGCTTCATATTTTGATTGTCTGTCGTGTTTGCTTTATGAAGTAGTTATATATGTGGTGTGACAGACGGTGCATTTGACCAGGTTTGATTAAGGGATAAAACAAATGAATAACACATTAAATAGTTTATATAGGTTAGGTTGGATTGGGATAGGTTTGGTTGGGGTTAGTTTAGGTGTGGGTTAGGTTTGGTTAGGTTAAGTTACCCTAACTTGTCTTAACCTAACTTAACATAACTTGACCTAACATAACATAACTTAACATAACCGGACATAATCAATGATATTCCTTTAGTTTGATAAATATAGTATAAAGAAGTGTGTACAAAAGAAATGATTGTTTGTTTGATGTTAGGTGCAGCAAAGTCATATAGCACCAGAAGAAGATGATAGAGAGGTGAGACAGCAAGCAGGAAGGATATAGAAAGAAAAGAAGTGGATGGGATGATGATTGATGAATAAAGTAGATGTGTGTAAGTAAGATAAGGTGGTTAATTTTAAGGGAGGAATCTCTTGTTGGTAAATTGGAGGGCTACTGATTCCTCCAAACTGTGCCAGGAAACAGACCACCCCAGTGTTACCAATAAGGGTTCTGTTTCGTGGCAAAATTTGGAGGATTCACTTGCCCATCACTTTACCAAAAACAGATTCCTCCCTTAATCAACACATATTATAAAGGTGTGTAGATTTCCATATTTACAATGTTGTATAATTAACTGCATTCGTTTGGTGTATTATTATTATTATATATTATTATTATTATTATTATGGGTGACAGATATACAGTATAGAAGTGTGTGTATAGGAGGGAAGGTGGTTAATATATAAAGAGTGTGTAATTTTCCAGTTTACATAGGCTAAGTATTATATTCCTTTGATTGACAGATTCAGTACCATATAGAAGTGTGTGTATGGGAAGGTGGTTAATAGATACAGGGTGTGTGTGTGTGTGTATGGGAAGGTGGTTAACAGATACAGAGGTGTGTGTGTGTGTGTATGGGAAGGTGGTTAACAGATACAGAGGTGTGTGTGTGTGTGTATGGGAAGGTGGTTAATAGATAGAGAGGTGTGTGTGTGTGTGTATGGGAAGGTGGTTAATAGATACAGAGGTGTGTGTGTGTATGGGAAGGTGGTTAATAGTTACAGAGGTGTGTGTGTGTGTGTATGGGAAGGTGGTTAATAGATACAGAGGTGTGTGTGTGTATGGGAAGGTGGTTAACAGATACAGAGGTGTGTGTATGGGAAGGAGGTTAATAGATACAGAGGTGTGTGTGTGTATGGGAAGGTGGTTAACAGATACAGAGGTGTGTGTGTGTATGGGAAGGTGGTTAATAGATACAGAGGTGTGTGTGTGTGTATGGGAAGGTGGTTAATAGATACAGAGGTGTGTGTGTGTGTATGGGAAGGTGGTTAATAGATACAGAGGTGTGTGTGTGTGTTGTTGAAGTTCCTCAAGCTGTCTGGCCGAACAGCCCCGAGCTCTTGAGGAAGGCCATGGCCTGAATATGGGAAGGTGGTTAACAGATAGAAAAGTGTGTGTGTATGTATGTGTTTATGGGAAGGTGGTTGACAAATAGAGAGGTGTGTGTGTGTGTATGGGAAGGTGGTTGACAAATAGAGGTGTGTGTGTGTGTATGGGAAGGTGGTTGACAAATAGAGGTGTGTGTGTGTGTGTATGGGAAGGTGGTTGACAAATAGAGAGGTGTGTGTGTGTATGTGTGTATGGGAAGGTGGTTGACAAATAGAGAAGTGTGTGTGTGTGTATGGGAAGGTGGTTGACAAATAGAGGTGTGTGTGTGTGTGTATGGGAAGGTAGTTGACAAATATATTGAGGTATGTGTGTGTGTAGTTTCCTAATTTTACACAGTAACATAATTAACGGCATTCCTATTTTGACAGATATAGTGTGTGTAAGGGAGGGAAGGTGGATAGAAAGGAATGTGTAAGAGAAGGTAGTTGACATAGAGGTGTCTGTGTGTGTGTGTGTGTGTCTGTATGTGTGTGTGTGTGTGTGTGTGGTTTCCAAATATTACAGTGTAACATAATTAACGGCTTTTTTTTTTTTTTTTTTTTTTAACATATAGAGGAATGTGTAAGAGAAAGTGGTTGACATATAGAGGTGTCTGTATGTGTGTGTGTAGTTTCTCAATTTTACAGCATATCATAATTAACAGCATTTCTTTTTTGATAGCTATAGAAGAGTGTGTATGGGAGGGAAGGTGTATATAAAGAAGTGTGTAAGAGAGAGTGTGTAGTTTCCAAATTTTACAGCTAACATAATTAACGGCATTTCTTTTTTTTACAGATAGAGAGGTGTGTGTACGGGAGTGAAGGTGTATATAAAGGAGTATGTAAGAGAGTGTGTGTTTGTGTGTGTGTGTCTGTGTAGTTTCCCAATTTTACAGCATAACATAATTAACGGCATTTCTTTTTTGACAGATAAAGAGGAGTGTGTACGGGAGTGAAGGTGTATATAAAGGAGTGCAGTGTGTATAAGTGAAGGTGATACAAGATGGCGTATCCACCCAGACCGCCGTTGATGCCCGGTGTGCCTCTGTCCACCATGATGGGCGGACCTTTCGCACTCGCAAGTAAGTATATACTGTATATCGTCTGTCTATTATGTTTAATGTAAGAGTCTTCCGTCGTTTGTAAAGTTTGATGTAACATTTTCCCATCATTTGTCATCATTAGATATTTTCCCATTATTTGTTAACGTGAGATTTTCCCATTATTTGTGAAGTTTAATGTAAGATTTTCCCATCATTTGTCAACATTAACATTTTCCCATCATTTGTCAACATTAGAATTTTCCCATCATTTGTCAACATTAATATTTTCCCATCATTTGCCAACATTAACATTTTCCCATCATTTGTGAAGTTTGATGTAAGATTTTCCCGTAATTTGTGAAGTTTGATGGTTAATGATACGCTTCTAGTCATCTCTATCTATTGATTTAGGCTGATATTATAAAACATCTTTGAGGAAAAGGTTTGTTGTCGCTCAATGTAGATTGCGAAATAATACAAATTGAGTGACAAAGACCTTTTTCCTCCAAGACCTAGTTTAATTAATTATATCACCCTCCTTTAAGGGGCGTTTGTTTACATGGGCGGTTTACATGTAGCAAATGTTGAGAACATATATGCTGTGTTGGCAACAGGTGCTCTCAACACCTGCTCAGGGAGTCAGACAGCTCTGAAATCACCTGTTGTCAATAGCAGGTGCTCTAAAGAATGTGGTGAATAATATGAGCCAAATAAATACAATATTATTAGATAAGATATATCTACAAGAAAAAAAAATATATATATATAAATATGTTATGAGTGTTTTCTTATCTAGTCTGGTATGGTATATATAAGAATACAACTAGTTTGGTTTAGGCAGTTGTTCAGTTGCTGTTTACAAACTGACTAAAGAGAAACTGTTCTTTTAGCTTACTTGTGGTTGTAGCTTACCACTGTGTCATAGAGTGTGAGCAGCAAGTCACCATCTACTCTTGGAAATGGTCTTGGCTGGACTTGTTCACTGAAAATAATCACTCCCATGTAATAGCTCCTTTAATCTCATCAATGTACACTACACACATCTTCACCCAGGGAGTTTATTTTTTTCCTTAAGGTGGTAATTCACTTTTGTTACATTGGAGTGCCTTGATTCCTCCAAAGTATGCCAGGAAACAGAACCAGATGGACAAATATAATGGTGACCTGTTGCTTGGAATAGTTTGGAGGATTCAGTTGCTCCAGAATTACCAACACCAAATTTCTCCTTTAAATAATACATTAGGCCATCAATATCATATGAACATACTGTATATAACACTTGTTATTTAATTAAGGGGAGAAATTTTTCATGGTAAATTGGAGGGGTCCTGAATCCTCCAAATTGCCTCCAAACAGATCCCCTATTAGTATCATGGTGTAGACTCTTGCAATACTGTGTTTATATAATCTAACATACATACATATATAAACGAGGCCTTCATCTCCACGCTGGAGGTAGCCTCGTCATGTCGCACACCCTCACAAACAAAATGCCAAAATATAGAACTCCCCCACACACACACACACACACACACACACACACACACACACACACACACACACACACACACACACACACACACTACATCTCAACCCCCAGATCCCTGTTGGAGGAAGACATTAATTTTATATATACATTTTACTTGTCACTTTTGGTATACTGTTGACCCTGGATGTACAGTTATGGGGGAAGTATTGTATTGTACAGTGTTGGTAAATCTGGAGCAAATGATTTCTCCAAACTATTCCAGGCAACAGGACACCATTATTTTTGTTCATTTGGTCCTGTTTCCTGTCATACTTTGGAGGAATCAAGGTACTCCTCCAATGTACAAAAAGTATACTATCCCCTTAATAGATAATTGTATCCACCACCACCACCACTATCATTTTACACTAAGGGTCGATTCCACAGTCGTATTTGATTGTTAGCCTCTCAACCAACCACACTTGTAAGGCTTCATTATTTTCCAAAAGCTGAGTATCCGTATTCACAGTTAGATAATGATGATCACTGCATAGTTTATTCAGCAAATTCATTAAATAATTCAGCTATAAGGCATTTACACGGCTAAGATTCTTTCGTTTGCATGCTTACAAACCACTACGACCCACTGTGGAATCGACCCTAAGTCCTTCATTGAAGACCACCCAATGTTTTCCCAGGCTTCTGTTATGTTATTCATTACCAAACACACTAACCTATTTTCAGAGCCTGTGATAAAAGAATATAATTATGTGCTAAATTTAATCATCTTATATTGAGGGCCTTCTGTAGCTTATAATATAATATATATTTTTTTATATATTTAAATCTTTTCTTTTTCTCTTGCAGCAAACATAGCCGTGGGCATCCCAATATCTCAGGTTAGTGTATTGTACTGTTTATATTATATTATTTTGTGTATAGTGAAGGTCAGTTGAAGGGGAGATTCTGTTGTTGTTATTAATTAAGAGGGTTAATAGACTTGTTTCATTGGAGTGCCTTAAGGACCCTGTGATCATGTTGGAACATTGGAGGCTTCCGATTCCTCCTGACTATGCCACGAAACGAGCTCCTTCCATAACGGTGGTTTTTTCGTGGCAATATTTGAAGGACCCATTTTCCTCCAATTTTCCGACTACATCACAGGGTCCCGTAACAGTATCAGCGCCGAGGCGGTGACTTTTGGATACCATCAATAGCTTTTCCACAAATAAATACTGTTTTCTTATAAAAGCCTAATATTAAACATTTGGTACTACCAAAACTCAGAGAATATAACCAATAATCACTCTGAGCAAAAAAACTGGGTTGAAATCGGCTCAGTATCAAATTACAGCGATTTTGGTATTTTTTTGTTTCGAAATATGACGAAAAACACGTTAACAATTGACACAGCGGAGACAGCGATCATAGCGATGTGGGAGGTGGTGTGACTTGTGGCTATATGAGTTGCCAGTTTGTCATTAGAACTTCAGTTACCTTCCATACATCAATGAGATAGGGTGTGTTTGGTTAGCTGTATTATTCTTCACTAAAATTTGATATATACTGTGCACCTGAGCTCGTAAATTCGCGACCACGTATCTTGTTTATGCCATTTGAGCTGGTAACATTTATTTAGTGAGGAATCAGAGTAGGTGGAACATAGTAGAGGGAAATGATACAATCTACTGTACTGTATATTACCTAGAATGCCACCATTCCTCACACAGTGTTACCAGCTCAGATGACATAAGCTGACCAGGCAACACTGGGTGCATCTGTTTTTCCGCGCTCATACATGTGAATGTCGCCTGTGACAGTGTTGCCAGGTCACCTTGACGAAATTTCGCTCACTTCAACGTCAGAAATTCCCTTTTTACCTCAATTATTCCTAGTTTACTTTTGAACATTGATGGTCTTTTTGGTATTTCATCTGGTAGAAATTTCCCTGTTTATTCGTGAACGAACTGTATATTATTTCCCTGTGTGGACTCCAAAATTCCCTAAAACAGAGAAATTTCCCTGGACCTGGCAACACTGGGTGCACCTTGGAGCGTCAAGTGACATCTTAACATTAAAATTACGTTCCCTGCAATAATTTCTGTCTTATCTACAATCTTATACCACCATGACATGCAGGAGGATTTTCTCTACATCATCCACCCATTTTTAGTCATGGTAGCTTAATAATTGTAAATAAATATCGCCATATAAAATAAGTGGTATAAACATTTTTAGCTGCTGGTTTCACTTCAACTCGTATTTTATCGTTTATTTTTAATGATATGGATATTTTGTTTCACGATGAAAGTAATCCTCTATCATTATTCTGTCAGGTTACCAAAGTGCCAAGTAGATATTACGCGAAATAAGTGAGGCATCAAGAAAAAAAATAACAAATTGTACCGCGGAGAAATGCAATGTTTTGTCACGGCAAAGGGAAGAGAGCGGAGGTTGGCTGGAGAAACTGACCAATCAGCGACGAAGAAGCTAGGATGGGATAGAATATAGCGCATCCCACGGCAAATTTAATACAGCATATTTAGCCAGTTATTTTTATAACGTCCGTCACAGTGTCCTCCAGTGTTGATTATATACTTATAATTAATATTGTGAATATAGCTACGTATTTATAAAAGTGTTAAAAAGAACACAATATAAAAAAAATAGGGCTGTACAACAATAGGCTTCAATACACGACGAATATACATATTAGGCTACACATATAACAAGTAAATAGGGTATAAGTAGCAGCCACATTCACCATTTCTTCTCATTACCATATTTTTATTAAAAAGAATTACTGTTATTTACCAGATATTTAATAAAGATATAAATATAAAGTAAGTACAAGGAATCATTTGTAGTATAATGAGCAGACTAGGCTACACCTTGCCAAGCGGCAAGTGTTATAACACTGTCGCTGTCCTGGGCATTGTTTACATTCTGTCGGACCAAAACCTTTCGTGTTTCAAAACTATCGTTCAGTATACTGTCCACAGCCCTAGGGTCGCAAAGCAACGATTTGCCGTCTGAGACAGCTCTGATAGGGTTAAGGGGATATATGGCACATTGTTTTGGGTGGTAAATCTGGAGCAAATGATTCCTCCAAACTATTCTAGCAAACTATTCTAGACAACATGATCCCATTATTTTTATTCATCTGGGTCTGTTTCCTGGCATACTTTGGAGGAATCAAGGTACTCCAATCAATCAAAAGTATACTATCCCCTTAAGGAGATATTCTCGTTTTGGTAAATTGGAAGGCTTCTGATTCCTCTAAACTATGCCAGGAAACATATCACCTCAATGTTACTATTATGGGATCAGTTGTTTCATGTCATAGTTTGGAGGAAATCAGAAACCTTCCACTTCACCAAAAAGAGAATCTCTCCTTAATTCCCAGGGGGTGCAAAGTGTGAGTCGATTGCTTTTTGGCCGGAGTCAGAAAAAAATATATCCAACTACTTTGTGTAATCGATTCTCATGGTAAAGTACTTGAGTTGAAAAGTAGACTTGTGTCGCGAAGTTTCTATTAATTTGTGGAAGGGCCGGTGGGGGGGGGGGGGGGAGGTCTGAGTCGTAACCTGAAAATTTCCTGAATCTGAGTTGGAATTTTTATAATCCGTCTCTGCACCCTTGGTAATTCCTCTAAAGTATACCCAGTAACAGGCCACCATTATTAATGTTAATCTGATCCTATTTCCTGGCTTACTTTGGAGGAATCAATGCACTCCAATGTAACAAAAGTATACTCAATCCCTTAACTTGCCTACACCCAGCAGTAAGGGTACAGGGTACATTGATATCATGCTATTTGAGTGTACATGTAATAATTTAAATTAATTTGACCATTCAGTACAAGTTGTTTCTGTAGATAGAGTTTGTTTACAAGTTCATGATGAGTGAGAAGGAATAGCAAAGGAGCAACAATGTGTTGTGAAGAATAAACATTGATTTTGGAAGTAAAGCAATATCTATATATATATACTGTACTGTACTGTTTATGTAAATACTTGTTTTTTTGTTTTGTTTTGTTTTTAAGGGATTCTTGGAGCAGTTTTACAATGCCCTGACCATAGAATTTGTAGACAAGTTTCCGTAAATCAATTCCCCAGCAGACAGTATCACAAATCCTGAATAATCCTGTCTGTTTGTCAGGCAAAATATGGTGTCCCTTAAATCAGTAATCCTGTAAATTGAGGGTTGTCAAATCTGGCATAGAAAAATGTCATTAAATCCATTTTCCACAGACGATATCCCAGATCCCGACGCCCGTATCCAACCGTCCCCCGATGAGGTCCGGGGGTCCAGACAATTCACAGGTGAAGCAAAACCAAGGCCCGCCCACCAGCACCAGCCACGGCATGAAGCCACCGAGCTACTCCAAGCGGCTAGAGTCATCGGGCCCGGCGGTGACCGTATTCGTGGGTAACATCACAGAGAAAGCTCCAGATGTGATGGTACGACACATTCTCAACACATGTGGCAATGTTCACAGCTGGAAAAGAGTTCAGGGAGCATCAGGGAAGCTACAAGGTGAGTCACTCTATTGTTAGTATTAAACTACTTCTTCCAGGATATGTTCTCTCTGTTGCTTCGTTCCTACTATTATGCGGTGTGAATTTAGTGACACATTTTCAACACATGCAGCATTTTACACAGCTGGAAGAGGGTTTGGAGAGTGGCTGGGAAGTTGCAGGTTGAATCAGTATATTAGTTTTTTTGTTTTTTTAACCAGGTCATTGAATGTGATGTATGCAAGATAACTTACAAATGTGCAGATGTACCATAGACCCTCAAGGTAACATGAATAAAATACTTGTATCCACCACCACTTCACTTTACACTCAGTCACTTATTGAAGACCACCAAATGTTTTCCTAGGATTGTCTTATTCATTATGATACAGACAAACTAACTGATTTATTGACCCTTTGTTAAAAGGATATATGTGATATATATAATAATCTTATATTGAGGGAATATTGTATCCATTCTTTGTGTGCATCAATATATAATTTCACAAAGTGACTATGTCCATCTGTCTGAATCTAACTACTCCCAGGTCCTATGAGATATCAACATGAAATGTATTGTGGATAATAGATATGCTTATGGGGTTATAATAAAATACATTTGAAAGAGATCTGACAAAAAAATAAATAAAATAAAATCAAGTAGTGAACAAGGGCACCATGTACTCGAGTTTTTGAGAAATATTGAGATACAATGACCCATATATTAATAGAGCTATTGTTCTTCACAAATAGTAGCACAGGAGTCCTATCCAATACATATTTAGGTTGAATCCAAAGACATAATTGTAAACTCCCAAGTATTTGTGGTCCACTTTCCACTTTCCATCATTTGTTTACCTTTTTTTCAGCGTTTGGGTTCTGTGAGTTTGGAAACCCTGACGCCGCTCTCCGGGCAATCAGACTCTTACACGACTACGAGATTGCCGAGAAGAAGTTGGTGGTAAAGGCCGATGCCAAAACTAAAGAAGTTCTCGATGATTATAAAGGTAAGGTGAAGTTATCAACAGTGTTACCAGTTTGTGTTGTTGTTTTAATTAATGGGTTAGTATAGAGTTTATCTTTATTCCTCCAAAGTTTGCCAGGAAACAACAGGACCAGATTAACAAAACTAAATAGTGACCTGTTGTTGCTTGGAATAGTTTTTTAGGAATCAGTTACTTCAGATTTACCACTGCCATGCTAACTGAGATAACTGACCCTCCTCTCTCCTCCCTGCTAACTAACTAACCAACCCTCCTCCCTGCTAACTAACTAACCAACCCTCCTCCCTGCTAACTAATCAACCAACCCTCCTCCCTGCTAACTAACCAACCAACCCTCCTCCCTGCTAACTAACCAACCAACCCTCCTCCCTGCTAACTAACCAACCAACCCTCCTCCCTGCTAACTAACCAACCAACCCTCCTCCCTGCTAACTAACCAACCAACCCTCCTCCCTGCTAACTAACCAACCAACCCTCCTCCCTGCTAACTAAGCAACCAACCAACCAACCCTCCTCCCTGCTAACTAACCAACCAACCAACCCTCCTCCCTGCTAACTAACCAACCAACCAACCCTCCTCCCTGCTAACTAACCAACCAACCAACCCTCCTCCCTGCTAACTAACCAACCAACCCTCCTCCCTGCTAACTAATTAACCAACCAACCCTCCTCCCTGCTAACTAACCAACCAACCCTCCTCCATGCTAACTAACCAACCAACCCTCCTCCATGCTAACTAACCAACCCTCCTCCCTGCTTGCTAACCAACCCTCCTCCCTGCTAACTAACTAACGAACTGACTGACCTCTTTGCCTACTCTCCATCAACTCTCCATCTCTCCCACCCCAGAGAAGCGCAAGAAAGCCAAACAGAACGGTGACTCGTCTCCACTGCAAGACGAGGTGGTCGAGGAGACCGACGACTCCTACCTAGACGAGGACATGAAGCAGGAGGACTTAATGGCACTCCGACGCATCAACGACATACTCTCAGACCACAAGAAGGACATCATGAACTATGTACCGCCACCCAACAAGAATGACATGAGGGAGAAGCGCATGTCCAAAGTACAGGAGAAACTGGTGGCTCTATCCAGCGGTGCAGACATTGCTAACATACCTACAACCACTGTAAGCAGTTTTTATCTCTCTCTCTCTGTCTCAATCTGTGACTCGGACTCAATGTCAGACTCGAGACTCGGTTTATTTTGCTCAGACTTTGTAAACAAAGTATGAAGCACAGCTCCTCATAGTATAAGAGTATCTTGAAGCAGAATGCTTTGTTCATGTATCAATTACTTAAACACATTAAATACAGCTCTCCAAAAATAGGAAACAAAAGTCAGTATTTTTACGTTTTTGCTTTGCATTAACATATTAAATTTTCTTAGTGTTGAATTATTTCTATAGTAAGATGGAATGTATCTGTTTGGCAGTTCAACAATATTTTCCATAGGACATATCAGCATTATGTGAAAGTTATCTCCCACAGCATTACTTCTACATTTCATACAAAATCTTTCTTCTCTACTTATATTTTCATATCTACCTGTCACAACTGGCAATCTAGTAGTATTACCTCTTACTTTTGTCAAAGGCACCCTAATGTGTGTGTGTCTTGCTTTCTCTTTATCTCACATTCCATCCTTGCTTCTTTTCTCCCACTGTCCTTCCTTCTTTACTTTCACTGTCCTTGCTTCTTTTCTCTCACTGTCCTTCCTTCTTTACTTTCACTGTCTTTACTTCTTTTCTGTCACTGTCCTTGCTTCTTTTCTCTCACTGTCCTTCCTTTTCTCCCACTGTCCTTCCTTCTTTACTTTCACTCTCTTTACTTCTTTTCTGTCACCTTCCTTGCGTCTTTTCTCTCACTGTCCTTGCGTCTTTTCTCTCACCTTCCTTCCTTTTCATTTCTCAACTTCCAATAATGATATTTTGTCACCTTCCAAGAGACTTTCAAACAGCAACATATTGAAT
Organism: Petrolisthes cinctipes; assembly: GCA_033782935.1. Lineage (NCBI taxonomy): Eukaryota > Metazoa > Arthropoda > Malacostraca > Decapoda > Porcellanidae > Petrolisthes > Petrolisthes cinctipes. Next base: position 41,294 of record JAWQEG010003244.1, on the reverse strand, counting down.
GATGCTAATAAGGCTGTTGTATTTTTTTTTTTATATACCAGGCATTTATCTCCATGCTGGTTGTATATATAGTAACATATATATATATATATATATTTATATATTTGCCTCCCCGGTGCCAGAACCTTGATGACATGGAGGACGTAGAGGAAGGGAAGAAGGAACTCATCACACGAGAGATTACACAATTCAGGGAGCAAATGAAGGTAGGGTGACCTGTGTTGTGTCTGTATGTATGTATGTATGTCCACCCACCAACCACTACTCATCATCATCTTCATCATCACTTTCCCTCATTACACACACACACACACACACACACACACACACACACACACACACACACACACACACACACACACACACCAGCAGGAAACGAAAAACAGGATTAACCCCATAAAGTTTATTACCCTGGATATACAATGAATAAATACTTGTACAATGAATAGATAATAATTGATAACTAACAAATGTGTTCACGGCTTGTGTTGTTCATTACCATACACATTAACTAAGTGATTTACTGACCCTATGTTAAAAGAATATAATTATGTGTTAAATTCAATTATCTTTTATTGAAGGGCTTCTGTACCTTTATATATATATCATTCCTTGGTCAACTCAGTTAATTTTTGTCTTTGTACATAATTATTCACATTTATATGATGTTGAGTCGAGGGAGAAATTATAATTGCGTGAAAGGCTGGACCACATGTGATGAAACATTGCTTATGTATTGAGAACGGCTGTTTATGATTTATTCATAACCTTGAAATGGAACCACATATATCAGTCAGCATCCTTTGTCAGTCCCCTTTGACACTTCAACTGTCCTTCCTGTCTTATATCTTGTGTGTGCTTGCTGTCCCTCCTCTCTGCCTCCTCTTCTCTTCCCTTTTCATTCTTCAACTGTCCCTCCAGTCCTATATCTTGTGTGTGGTTGCTGTCCCTCCTCTCTGCCTCCTCTTCTCTTCCCTTTTCATTCTTCAACTGTCCCTCCTGTCCTATATCTTGTGTGTGCTTGCCGTCCCTCCTCTCTGTCTCCTCTTCTCTTCCTGTTGCCTTCTGATGACCCAGGGACAGTAGACTACAGCAGAATCACTCTTTATTTCACTCACTCATTCATCGTTAACCAGACCGTGATGTTTCCTTCATGTGGACCTTTCTTTGTGGGGTTACTTTATGGAGAGTTTCCTTGCTGGTGGCTTGATAACATAATGTGATGTGTGTGTATGTGTGTGTGTCACCATGGCAGACTGTTGTGAGTTATAGATATCCACATGTGGTCTCTCCCTCTCAAACAATCATAAAAGAGAGAATTCAAAGCCAGGGTTGTTGGCTCACTCAACCTGTTCTCGACACACACACACACACACACACACACAATCCTATCGAGATACAAATAGAAACACACACACACCTTAAAATCATCATCATCATATTTGAGTTCTTTTGACACTAAACGTCTTGTCACATCTTCCCAAAACCTCAACTACTGATATAGAATAGTTGAAATAATTTGATAAAGGTGCCATTTCTATAGAGGGATAGTTCTCTGTCTCAGTTCATAGTTAACTAAGAAGATAGTATACTTTTAATACATTGGAATGCCTAAGTACATATATCAGAAAATAGACCTTCCTATTCACCCACTAACTAAAAAATTATCTCTCCCCTTGTTACATCATCTTTGAATGACTTGTTTTCAAAAAAATTTCACCTCACTTTCCATAATGTGAATTAATTAATGGCTGAGGCAGAGTGATCGTCCTAGTAGGTACACAAACATACACGCACGCACGCACACACACACACGCACACACACACACACACACACACACACACACACACACACACACACACACACACACACACACACACACACACGTACACACACACACACACACACAAAACTGTATTAGATTATCTGTACAATACCATACACAGAGAAAACACACACACCACAGTTTGTACAGAGATAAACACACACACTGTATTCTCCTCACACCCGTAATTTAATATTGAAGAAAGAAAAACATCACTGACGAGTTACACGGTCATATTATTTTTAAACCATTACTTAGAGGAAGTGGCTGTTCTTCTCTCAATTCATATTATCTTGTGATGCGAATTGAGGGACAAAGAGCCTTGCCCTCAAAGAAATAGTTTAATAATACGACCCATTTTTAATATTAATATTTTGGGCCTTTTCCACTCGATTCATAAGGTGTCAGTAAGAGGCAGATTGAGCAACGAAGAGGCTGTTCCTCAAAGAAATCGATTAATAATATTGCCACACATTGAGTTTGGGCCGTTTATACTCACTCCAGAAGGTATTAGTGAGAGCCAGATCAATGACTAACAGAAAGATGCAATCAACTTATGACGTTTTGGATCAGTACCAAATGTGAAATAGCCTTGGGAGGTGAGAGGATGAAGGAAGTGAAGGGGTTTAAATATCTTGGGACAGTGTTGTGTAAATATGTGAGCATGGAAGGAGAGAGAGAGAGAGAGAGCAAGCAGTGTGGGGTAGGCAGGTCATACACAGGCTCTCCAGGGAGAAGTGTAATCATGGAGGTGAAAAGAAAACTGAGAAATAGTATAGTCCTGCCAACACTGACATAATTATGCATCAGAGACCTGGACATGGAACAGGACACAACAGTCTAGAATAGTTGTGATGGGATGAGTTACCGAGAGGAGCATGGTGTGTTCTGACAAGGTGGGATGGGGAGAGTAAAGACGATGTACTGTATAATAATGAGAGGTGTAGTCTGAGTGAGAAGGCAGTTGGTGGTGAAGGTGGGATGATTGAGAGAGTGAAGGTGCGATGGGGAAAGTAATGAAAATATACTGTAATAATGAGAGGTATAGTCGGAGTGAGAAGGCAGTTGGTGGTGAATGTGGGATGGGGAAAATAATGAAAATATACTGTATATTAATGAGAGTTGTGGTCTGAGTGAGAAGGCAGTTGGTGATTGAGAGAGTGAAGGGGCGATGGGAAAGTTTTTTTTTTTTAAACCTCAACCTCGGGACTGTAGACTGTCAGTAGCCCGTGACGCTTGCGAGGCCCTGAGATTATTGGATGTAATGATAATACTGAGAGGTGTGGGACTGACACTTTCAACTGCATATTAGCACTTATGTTTTGACTTGGATTATGACCCCAAATCCTAACTTGTGTCAGTGATGATGCTTCAGTATTGTACAACCCTGGAGAAACAAAACAGATTGATTACAACCCTATGATGTGGTCTGAAAATTGGAGATAAATTAGTCCTTCAAATATTGCCACGAAACACACACACCTATAGAGAAGGAGCTTGTTTCATGGCATGGTCAGGAGGAATCAGAAACCTCCAATTTTATGCACGATCACAGGGTCCTTAATAACTTACCAGCCAATTTTGGTGTTTATTTGCTTCCTTTAAATCACATCTAACACAACATTAGACCCTTGATATGACATGAATAAATACTTGTATCCACCACATCATTTTACACTCACTCCCTCATTGAAGACAACTCAATGTTTTTTCCCAGGCTTGTTATTCATTACCCACCACTTCATTTTACACTCACTCCCTCATTGAAGACTACCAACATATATTTTCCTAGACTTACATTATATATTCATTACCCAACAGACTAAGTGATATACAGTATTGATTTGTGTTAAGGGACCCTGTGATGTCGTCAGAAAATTGGAGGTAAATGAGTCCTTCAAATATTGCCACAAAACACTATACCAATTTGGAAGGAGCTTGTTTCGTTGCATGGTCAGGAGGAATCAGAAGCCTCCAATTCTCATGAACGATCACAGGGTTCCTGAAATATTTATCTTAGTGTTATATCAAGGGTTTACTGTATCTCAAATAGTTACCACACACACACACACACACACACACACACACACACACACACACACACACACACACACACACACAGACACAGACACAGACACAGACACACACACACACACACACACACACACACACACACACACACACACACATACACATGCCTATCACTTACATACTCACACCACTATGGGGCATATGCAAGAATATCGGTGTTGGTGTTTACGATGGTACCGGTACAACGGCTCTGTAGTACGTCTTAGGAGTCATCGTACCGGTAAGTACCACACCATCGGCAACACCACCATGGATATCCTTGCATACCACCATAGCTATCGTCATCACACCATAATGGGAGACTATATTGTTGGTGAATAATAATTAGTTTGACGGTTAGTAATTACCGCAATCTATCTATGCCGAAAAAAAAAAAAAAAAAAAATAACTTCTATCACACACACACACACACTAATACAAAGATATATATACACACACACACACACACACACACACACACACACACACACACACACACAGATATACACACATACACACATACACACACATACACACACTCATACATACATACACACACACACACACACACACATACAATAAAAATATACAATAAAATAAAATAAAAAATACATCTGTTACTAATAAAGACCCACGTGATGTAGTCAGAAAATTGGAGGTTAGTGAGTCCTTCAAACATTGCCACGAAACACCACCTACTATATGGAAGGAGCTTGTTTGTTTCATGGCATGGTTAGGAGGAATCAGAAGCCTCCAGATCTCATAGAACATATTCACAAGGTCCTTAAGGGGAGGGTATAGTATTGACATTTTTGGAGATAATGATTCCTCCAAACTATTCCAAGCAACAGAACACCATTATTTTTGTTAATATGGTCCTGTTTCCTAGCATACTTTGGAGGAATTAAGGCACTTCAATGTACCAAATATATCAGTAGCTTTTTCAATTCACCAACAATAGTCATTTTTCCCCATAATAACAAACACTCACTCACCATTAGATATTGTATGTGTCAGAAATATTGATAATAATCCAAGATGGTTCCTTATCAAGTAGGAGAAGTATAATATATTTCATTTTCATAAACACATTATTTGAGTTAGGTTCCCTTCTCTAGGCTGGTATTACTAAACTACTACTTCTTGGAGGAAAAAAAGTTATCTTCGTCGCTCATTTCCTATTTTATTGTGCAATGCGAATTTAGCGACGAAACGCCTTTTGCCTCGAAGGGAAAGTTCAATAATACGAGCCTGTATCTCCTGTAGTCATTATGTTCCACCCTCAACCAACCATAGTTCTGTTAGGACCTTGTTTCTCCCATAATACATAGTCATAATTATCAAATTTACCATAATTAAGAATTAATATTTATTATGTGTATAGAATAGGATTTGTATTTTCCTTAAAATTTCTTTAATTAACTTTTTGTCACATGTGCTTATATATATATATATATATATATATTTATACTGTATAAAGCAAAAAAATTTGTAGAGAGCATAATTTTTTGCTCCATTGTTGTGTGCAAAAAAAAAAAAAAAAAAAAAAAATATTCCGTGTTTTTCGGAAAGAAGACACAAACATAATGTGTAATTCTCAAACATAGGCAGTCATAGAGTACACACGCGGGCAGACGGCAACTCTCATGTATGTTTTGTGCCAGCAACGGTGAGTAGAAGCCTCTAATAACGCACTTTAGTTTGTAACAGCCAACCATCAGAAGGAGAGTATTATAAATATATATCTTATCAGAGTATAATAATATAATAGAGAGTGAGGTATTGATTTCATTCATTCAGTCAGCCAGCCAGCCGGGAGATTGTTATTATTATTATTATTATTATTATTATTATTATTATTATTGTTATTGTTATTTTTGTATGTAGTTAAACACATTACAGGTATTATTATTTCCAGGGTACTGTACATACGGTCCTTATATTAGTCAGGTCTTGATATCATTCCCTAAGCCAGCAGGGAGGTTGTCTGTGATTATTATTATTATTATTATTATTATTAGTATGTAGTTTAACACATTATAGTAAGCATTATTTTTCAGAGTTCATACATATGTACATTTAATTAGGGTTTTTATATCATTCATTCAGTCACTCAGTCAGTCGGGAGTCTATTATTATTATTAACTTATTTTAGTATGTAGATTAACACATTGTATATTCTTATTTTTTCTTTACTCTTTCTATACATTTTTTTTAATGGGAGGGGAAATGATTTGTGATCCTTATGTTGAGAGCTGGACCTAAGCCATTGTATCTCCCATTAAAAAGAATTGACGTATTTAAGGGCAGACTGTGTTGTCAATTCCACAGTGGTTGGTATTGGTTTGTAAGCATGCAAACAAAAGAATGTTAGCCATTTAAATGACTTATGGGTGAATTATTTAATGAATTTGGTGAGTAAACTCTTCAGTGATCATCATTATCTAACTGTGATAGATTTTGTGAATGTAGATACTCAGCTTCTGGAAAATAATGAAGCCTTACAAGTGTGGTTGGTTGGGAAGTTAACAAACAAATACCACTGTGGAATCGACCCTATGTTGTCGATGAATTGGAGTGTTACCACCACCAGCTAAATTATTCTATCATTCATGCAGTATTCTCAAATAAATCAGTTAGTCACGGGCAGTATGCAAGAATATCGGTGGTGTTGACGATGGAGTGGTACCGGTACTATGGCTCTGTAGTGTGTCTATGTGGTCATCGTATGCAAGAATATCTGTAGTGTTGACGATGGCATGGTACCGGTACTATGATGGCTCTGTAGTGTGTCTATGAGGTCATCGTACGGTCACTACGTCATCGTATGCACCATGAATGTTTCTGAATACGGCCCTCCACTCCTTTTACGATTGATAGCCACACATACATCACTCTTCCCCCCTCCCTTGGCAACACTGTGAAGCCTCTCTCTAGTGTTGTGTGTTTGTTTACAAGTAGACCAAGTTAGTGAATCACCAGTTTGCCCCACCAGAGAGTGTGTAATTATAATAACATACTGCTACTGTAATGGTAAATCCCTCATCTTGCGCTGTCATTATGGGCGTGTGTCATTCCTTTGAAGCGGTGTACAGTAAACCATCACTATCCACCACTGGGTTTATGGGTGTATAAGGTACTAACTATCAAAGACAAAAGTGGTGTCGTCGTGTTGTCCGATGATTTGATATAACTCGTGAAACATAATGAAAACCCCACCACAATAACGTCCATGTCCAGTATGGTTAGCTCTTTATCATATGTTTCCACCAAATTTAACAACACCACTTTTGTCTTTGATAGTACAGTCCCGGCACATAGTCCTTGATCAGGGCGTAAGGGGAAATCTGGTCAAGGATTATTATGTGCCGTGACTGTACAAAGGGTTATATTACTGTACACACATTCATTACAAAGGGTCGATTCCACAGGGGTTGGTATTGGTTTGTAAGCATGCAAACGAAAGAATGTTTGCCGTGTAAATGACTTATAGGTGAATTATTTAATGAACTTGGTTTGTAAGCACCCAAACGAAAGAATCTTAGACTTGTAAATGACTTATGGGTGAATTATTTAATGAATTTGGTGAATAAACTATACAGTGATCATAATTATCTAACTGTTGGATAGATTTTGTGAATGTGGATACTCAGCTTTTGGAAAATAATGAAGCCTTACATGTGTGTTTGGTTGGGAAGCTAACAAACGAATACGACTGTGGAATCGATCCTAAATATAATTAAGCCTTACAAGTGTGTTTGGTTGGCAAGCTAACAAACCAATACCACTGTGGAATCAACCCTAAATATAATGAAGCCTTACAAGTGTGGTTGGTTGGCAAGCTAACAAACAAATACCACCGTGGAATCGACCCAAAGAGTACAATACACATCCATAACACCATCAGTACATAACAAGGCATTACAGTACACCACCAAACTGACAACTTTCTCTCATCAATATTTAGTTCATTTTTCATTCTGGCAACTGCAATAACAGCATCATTTTATAAGGATATAATTTTTACTTTGCACTTTGGTTTGTCTAATGTCATTTACTAAATTTATACAGTAGATATAATTATATAAGTATCAATTTTACCTGTTCTTTCAGCATGTTGCACTTACATTAGAAAATACCACACCATTGTCAACACCACCAATATTCTTGCATACTGTATGATAGCGTGGTACCGATACGATGACTACACAGACACACCATGGAGGCATCATATCTGTACCACACCATCATCAATACCACCAATATTCTTGCATACGGCTACAGTTATCATCGTCATTACTGGATCTCCTTACATAATAATAATAATAATAATAATAATGATATGGCAACCTCAAATAATAACAATGGCTGACATATACAGTGTTGGAACAAAGTCATAATCTTCTACCACCAGACACCGATGTAATAAATGCCTTGGCCTGTGTGTGTGTGTTCATACATACGTGTGTGTGAAGTTTCAACAAAGTACCGTATGCAAGAAAATCCATGGTGTTGTACCAGCACGACGTCTCCATAGACACACTACAGTCATCGTACCGGTACAACACCGTGACGGATATTACTGCATACAGCTCTTATTAAGGACCCTGTGATCGTGTATGAGAATTGGAGGCTTCTGATTCTTCCTGACTCTGCCACAAAACAAGCTCCTTCCATGTAAGTGTGTGTGTTTTGTGGCAATATTTGAAGGACTCGCTGACCTCCAATTTTCCGACTACATCACACACACAGGGTCCCTTAATTAACCCCCTCTAGATTTGCCACGAGAGGATTCATTGTATTGTGTTGTGAAAGGTAAACCAAAACTTACACAAACAAACAAACAAACCATGTGATTACAGTGACCTCTGGTGGTAAGAAACATGACTTTAGTCCAAGAGTGTATAGTTCAGTTAACAGCTCACAAAACTATCCTTAATAAAGACCCTGTGATCATGTATGAAAATTGGAGGCTTCTGATTCCTCCTGACCATGCCATGAAACAAACACGCTCCTTCCATATAGGTGTGTGTGTGTGTGTGTTTGTTTTGTGGCAATATTTGAAGGACTCGTTTACCTCCACTTTTCTGACTACATCACACACAGGGTCCCTTAATGTGGTAATATAGGTTTGGTACATTGGAGTGCTTTGATTTACCAACACCTTACTACTACATTATCCCCTTCTATCTATCTATCTATCTATAGCTCCGACGCCTTGTTCCCTCCGGGAACTCCCCCCAAGGGGGTGGCCACGGCAGAAGTGTGTCCAGTTCTCCCTGTTCCAACACTCCCTCCTTACTTGTTCAAGCCCTCCTCTACCCCTCACGTTTCTCTCCTTTACATACTCTTCCACTCTGTTCCAACACTCCCTACTCTGCCCCTCATGTTTCTCTCCTTTACATACTCTTCCACTCTGTTCTGCCATCTAACCGGAGGTCTGCCTCTCACACCAGGTCCCACAACTTCACTTCCATACACCTTCTTTACAAATTCCTCGCCTTGCATTCTCTCCACATGTCCAAACCACCTCAAGGTGGTAATTCTTTTTTGTTACATTGGAGTGCCTTGATTCCTCCAAAGTATGCCAGGAAACAACAGGACCAGAAGAGCAAAAATAATAGTGTTCTGTTGTTGCTTGGAATAGTTTGGAGGATTCAGTTGCTCCAGATTTACCAACACAAAACTTCCCCATTGAGGACCCTGTGTTCGTGTATGAGACTTGGTGACTTCTGGTTCCTCCTGACTATGCCATGAAACAAACAAGCTCCTTCCCTATAGGTGTGTGTGTGTTTCATGGCAATGTTTGAAGGACTCTCGAACATCCAATTTTCTGGCTACAACACGGGGTGGGATCCCTTAAGGGGGTGCAGGAATAGAGGGACAGGCTTGTGGGGGGTTTTGGGGGGTGCGGGAGTAGGGGGACAGGCTTGTGGGGGGGTTAGGGAGGTGCGGGAATAGGGGACAGGCTTTCTACCCCCCCCCCCACCAAGCCTGTCCCCCTATTCCCCCCCCCCCCCAAGCCTGTCCCCCTATTCCCCCCCCCAACCCTGTCCCCCTATTCCCGCACCCCCCCCCTCAAGCCTGTCCCCTACTTACACACCCCCTTAACGGTGTAATACAGTGTTAGTGGTAAATCTGGAGCAACTGATTTCCCCCAAACTATTCCAAGCAACAACAGGCCATCATTATTATTCTTTATCTGGTTCTGTTTCTTGGCATACTTAGGAGGAATCAAGGCGCTCCAATGTACCAAAAATATACCATCCCCATAATGAGAGTTTTGGGAGCTAATGTAACCGAACCTAAAGTGTCAAGAGGATGTTGGTTTTTGTGGAGTAATATATTGGAGGGTTTAAATTCCTTCAGTCGAGGTGAATAGTATCTAGCCCTGTAATGGAGGTGCGTTTCTTGGCTTTATTTAGAGCAACACGACCGTTATTCTTGTGGTGGCTCTTACCTACAACACTGACTTCAATTGAGGTGAATACAGATACAGTAAATTATACGTAGAGTTACTGTGTCTTGTACATATTACGACACTGACTTCAATTGAGGTGAATACAGATACATAAAATTAAACATAGAATTACTGTGTCTTGTACATATTACAGTAAACTTGCATTTTTTTTACACTGGGATTGAATATGTGAAGTAGAGGTAAACAGTGTGTGTGTAATGAATGTATGTACTGTAAACATTTTTTGTACACTACATTACACACCCATAATATCAATGTACTGTACAATGAGAGTTTTCTATATACAGTTTCGTTACACACACTACATTACACATCCAAAATCCCAGTGTAAAATGATGAGAGTTCAATGTCTTACAAATGGAGTAGGGAGAAATTTTGACTCCAGCCCAAAACTGACGACTTTATGACCCCAACTCACTTCACAGCCCTGCATTCCTTTATAATTATAGTCTAATACCATGAGTACAGCCACAATCAAATATCCACCGACGCTTTCCTTCCATCGTAGTAAATATCTTGGTAATAATGAACAACACGTATGATTTTGCAGCACCTCATATTAATAATAATAATAATAATAATAATAATATTTACACTTTCCTTCGACCGTAGTAAATATCTTGGTAATAATAAACAACATGTATGATTTTGCAGCACCTCATATTAATAATAATAATTACACTTTCCTTTCATCGTAGTAAATATCTTGGTAATAATGAACAACACGTATGATTTTGCAGCACCTCATATTAATATTAATAATACTTTAATAATAATAATGATAATAATTACACTTTCCTTCCATCGTAGTAAATATCTTGGTAATAAAGAACAACACGTGTATGATTTTGCAGCATCTCATAATAATAATTGAGGGGGTTGAGTTGACGTAAGGTGTTGTTGTATAATACTATTTTGATATGATACTGATTTATTTGCACGATGGAAGGAAAGTGTTGGTGGTTATTTGATTGTGGCTGTACATTAGTAGTATATTATTACACACGGAGTACAAGTAACTCGGCCACAATTTCCTCTTGACACTTGGGTAGCTCGGATCCTTATGTACAGTCGGTAAAGAAAACACTTCCATGCAACAATAGGCAACCATTATTTGTTTTCATATGATCCCGTTTCCTGGCGTACTTTGGAGGAATCAAGGCGCTCCAGTGTACAGTCGCAGCACATAGTTCTTAAACAACCTTCCCCTTACACTCTGGTAAAGGACTATGTGCCGCGACTGTACCAAAAAGTGTATACAACAGCAATTCACCCGTTAGTTAACACAGACATAACTACAGTGTTTTCTATCCGACTGTACTTCACCATCATCATATTATTTACTACTGATTTTATACTGTGTGTAATTAATTCTATGTTTAGGGGGTTGAGGGGAGAGGAGAGTTAGGTAGGTAGGTAGGTTAGGATAGGTTAGGTTAGGTCCCAGGAGAGGGCAGGAGTTGGCTGTATCAGGTGAGTAATAATGAAACTGTTTTAGTGCAAATGTTGTTGAAGGTATATAATAATAATATACTACTACAGTATTAGCCTTATAAATGAGATGGAATTGAAGGACTCTGTTGTTGTTGTTGTTGTTGTTCAAAGTTTTCTCTTTTGTCACCAATGCAGTATTTTCCTCTTGTACCAATAGTTCCGGTAGTTCACTGTAAGGGTGCTTTCACACACACGCCAGAATCAGACACATACACACATACACAGAGATGTGATTAAAATGTGCAAAGTTTATGTGAGAATGTGGAAAGAATTCTTAATGTGTAAAAATGATGGGTTGTCTTTACTGTACAAACCATACTAAGGATGTATTAAATTTTATATTATTATGACCGTACAATTATGTCACAGAAAAACAAAACAAAAACATGAAGAGGATTATCATTATTATTATTATTATTATTATTATTGTTATTATGATTTCTTATTTTTATTCTTATTTTTTTTTATTGATTTATTTTTTAACTAGTGTAATATATGTGATCATTGGAGTGTGTGTCTGATTCTGGCCCCGAGACTGAAGGCATCCTGGAGAGAGTCGTTGCTTAGGTTTGACGTACTGCTTCTCCTTCCTGTCCCAAGTAAGCATGTTGTGTGCAGTGTGAGAGAGAAGAGGGGAGGGAGGGAGGGAGGGGGAGTGAGTGTGTGTGTGTGTGTGTATGTATGTGTGTTATGACTTGCTACAGGGGTCAATCATTGATAATTCTATATTTGTACTACTGTATATTACCCAAAGTTTGTTTCCTTGGTACAGTTAATTAATTAATATGAAGCTGTCACCTCTTTATTGTTGACAAATTCCCGTCCCCCATTAATGAAACAGCTTAGATGATGAGCAAAGATCAAATGCTATAGTATAATTATGACATTGAAGAGTAATTAACATGTTAGTATGTTAGTTATGTTAGTAGACTGCGATAGAGATAAATTCATATGAAGGTCAGTAACTATTAAACCTATTGTAATTGGAATTAAAAAAAAAGAGAACGCTGAAAATTGACATACAAATCAAACACAATGAGATGACAATATGAGTGATCCCTGTGGCAACGTGTGTGTGTGTGTGTACCTGCGTGTGATTGTACCATGTGTGTGTGTGTGCATGTGGGTGGTGGTGTGTGTAATGTGGTGGTCCAGGCACAGGCGGGTTGGCGTGTGTGTTATGAAGGTCGCCGCCCGTTATGTGCCACTGCCACACACATATTGTTGTTGTTGTTGGTCGGAACACCACACGTCCAGCGATGGGGAGAGAGAATGTCGCACAGAGAGAAAGAAAGAGAGTGAGTGGGTATGTTTGTTTGTGTGTGTGTGTGTGTGTGTGTACAGTCCCACGCACTTTCTCGTTTACACTTGAAAATTAATATGTTACCCCTCCTTCCTATAATTATAAGGGATATAAAACAATGTCACCCAAGACAGGAATGTTAATATGTTGCATTTCAATATATGTAACACACACAAGTTGCACATTTAATATCTAAGACTGTGTGTCGTGGCATGTGCTTTCTTTATTTACAATATTTCTCGTTTACATTTGATAATTTTAAATATTATTACCCCTCGGTATTGATAAGACAAGTTGCACATTTACATCTAAGACTGTATATCAATGCCTGTGCTTTATTTACATTATATTTGGTGAGCAGCGTAGAAAATGCGTGGGAGTGTATGTGGTAGGGTGAGAGAGGCAGGTAGTTCAAGGAAGGTTCACTCAAGACAGTCAGTAACATAATAGTATTCACAACAACTATATAAGCTTAACAATATGCCACTAGAGAAAAGATCACTACAGCAAGGTCCAGAATCAATACTTTCTGTCTAAAAAATGTGGGTTTTTCTCAGCAAGGTGTGTTTACGTTTATTCACCTCTTCAGTGTGTATCATGCATTGGAAAATTTTTGTATATTTTGAAATAGAGGTTATGTACTTTGTAGAGTCATGTCGTACAGATTGGTGGCATTCAAAAGTGGTAAATGTTATAAACCGTTTTATGTAAAGTACAGCATTGTTAATTTCACTGCTAGACTGTTATAATATTTATCAGTTGTAACATTTGCCTATCATTAAGTTTGTTTATAGTTACTCTTTTCTTGAATGCAGTGTTAGTTTTGTGAATTTACTCCTCGTCTTTTTTAAATATAGAAACCAAATGTAACTGACTGTACTATGAGGGAACCCGCCTTGAAACCAAAGAGGAATCGGGGAGAAATAATAATGAGGTGGAGGAACATTGATGGGACGGAGAAAGAGAGAGAAACAGAAAAAGAAAGAGAGAGAGCCGGGAGGGGTCGGGGCAGAGGGCGTGACCATACTAAGTGGCCCCCCCCGTCCCCTTCCCCCCAAGCCTACTACTGTACCCCTCCCCCCCACACACACAAGCTACCTGAAAACAACGATCCAGCCGTTGACTTTCAACCTTAAGACGCACAAGGCAAGTTCCGTCAGACAACGGTAGCATCTTGTTCCTGGTTAGGCTCACAGGATGACCATTGGGAAGGGAGGGAGGTAGATAGATAGGGAGGTAGGCAGAGAGGTAAATAGGTAGGTTGGTAGGAAGGGAGGGGGAGAGGTATATAGGTAGGAAAGTAGGTAGCGAGGTACTGTAGGTTAGTAGGAAGGGAGGGGGAGAGAGGAGGAGGAAGATAAGTAGGGAAGGAGAGGAAGGGAGGGAGGTGGGTAGGAAAGGAGGGTGAGAGAGGAGGAGTAAGATAGGAAGGTAGGGAGGGGAAGGAGAGTTGACAGAGAGAGGTAGGGTAAGGTAGAGTTGTAGGGACGATGGATTCAGGTATATAGCAGAAGTGCTTTGATAATTATGAATATAGTTAGTTTCGAGGAAAGGAAAAAGGAATTTGATAGACAGTACAAGTGTTAGTGTGAGAGTGAAGAAGGGAATCATCACATATTTAATAAGATCATTTTCAGAAGTTAGAAAAAAGAAAATTTGTGGACTGATGAAAAACAGAAGGTGTTAAATTAGCAAAGAAGTTACAGGTGACAAAAAAAAAAAAAAAAAAAAAAAAACACATGCAAAATGAGGTAATGGTAGTGACAGAAGATAAGATTCAGGTTCAGTTAGGTTTAATTTAGGTTTACAATAGAGGGAAGATTGATAGGAGTACAGTAGAGGTTATATTTACTGTGCTGTCAGTTCTTGGCAGTAGGTACAGCCACAATCAAATAACCACCGACACCTTCCTTACCTCGTGCTAATAAATCAGTATCATATCAAAATATAATCATACAACAACACCTTACGTCGACTCAACCCCCTCAATTATTATTATGAGGTGCTGCAAAATCATACACGTGTTGTTCTTAATTACCAAGATATTTACTACCATGGAAGGAAAGTGTTGGTGGATATTTGATTGTGGCTGTGCTAATGGTGTACAAAAGTTGGTTTCCTCAGTCATCTACAATATAACTGAATTCTCTGTAGTTCAAATGTCCAAACACAGGGTTACCAATGATGCTCAGTTGTTTAGTCATATGAACCATAGATGATTTAATTATAATGTGGGTTGCTGAGGGAATAACTTTTGTGCTCCGTAGTACAGTTGCCGACACATGAGTGAGCCCGTCTCAAGTGCATCTGTTTCACGTGTCAGCGACTGGACAGTGGGTGGGTAGGTAGGTGGGCAGGCTGTACATACACCTAACCAATCAGTCATTAGTCACTTCATACGATATATATTTTTCTTCTCCTTAGGTAGTTAGTTAGTTAGATTATTATTATTATTATTACAGAGATAGTTATGAGATGTTTATTATTATTATTATCATCACAGAGATAATAATTAGATATTTATTATTATACAGAGCTAGTTATTAGATGTTTTATTATTATACAGAGATAGTAATTAGACGTTTTATTATTATTATTATTATTCTAGAGAGTGAGTTGGTTAGTTAGTTAGTTAGTTAGTGTAGTGAGGGTAGAGAGAGAGTGTAGACAAATTCTGCAGTACTTCAAGAGGACATAAATTACCAAGTCCAAGCTAACTAAAACTGTGAATACTTTATAGAAGGGAAAATATATTTATTTCTCTCTAATAACTGATAATAATCATAGACTTAATAATTTACATGTCTAATAATAATAATTCTTTTTCTCTTAAAAATGCACCGTTATTTCTCAGAGGCGATAATAATGCTGTTGTTGTTGTTGTTGTTAATATTATTACACTTTTCTTTTGCGATATATAATGATAAAAAAAGGTGGCATTTTGCACTACAGTATTCTGCTGCTCTAGGAATTAACTATTTTAGGAAATGTGCAGTGCTATTGTTTATTATTATTATTATTATTATTATCATCATCTCAAAGCATCCTTGTAAAACATTCATTGTGTTCTCTGCTCACTATAGCTCTGATTTTATTACTTACACCTGTACTAAGTAGTTTGGTAAGCTGTACAAACAAACAAACAACTCATTTATTTTATTATTATTATTAATTATTATTATCATCATCTATTCAAGTGCATGTATTCCAAATCTTGCTTCAGGTCAGATGTGCAGAGTTTTACAATTATTATTATTATTATTATTTTTATTATTATTACCACTACTACCAACTTGTTTGTCTCATCTCAGTCCAGGTTAATAGGAATTACTTCTTGAGCTTATAATAATTTTTTAGCGTAGGTCTGTGCTTGTGTGTGCGTGCGTCTGCGTGTGTGTGTGTGTGTGTGTGTGCGTGAGGCGCTGAGTTGCCGGATGAGTTAGAAATAATGTTGTTGTTGTTCTTGTTGTGAGTGTTGTTATTTTTTTTTTATCATCATCATTATTATTATTACTGTGATCTTTGGTTAGTTTGTTAGGTGGTGTTCATGTGAATGTGCCTTAAGTTATTTTTTATTTTTGTTTTCTAAGACTTTTACTCATACATTATTATTATTATTATTATTATTATTATCGTGTTTACGTGTTATTTCCGCCATTGTGATTTTGTGCGTCCCATGTCCATTCCAGAAACAGGAAGAAGAAAAGGAGAGAGAGAGGAAGCTGAGAGAGAAGGATAGGGAGAGAGATAGAGACCGAGAGCGGGAGAGGGAGCGAGAGAGAGACAGGGAGAGGGAGCGTGAGAGGGAGAGGGAACGTGAGCGGGAGAGGGAGCGAGAGAGGGAGAGGGAGCGAGAGCGGGAGCGGGAGAGAGAGCGGCGGGAGAGAGAGGAGAAGCTGCGGCGAAGGTCGAGGAGCGGGTCGAGGAGCAACAGCGTCAGGAGGTCAAGATCACAATCCATTACAGACAACAGAAGGGTCAAGGAAAAGAAAAGATACTCCAATTCAAGGTTAGTTTGTATACACACACACACACACATTAACACACATTCATTAATACACACACACTCACATTAAGACACACACACACACACACACACGATCAATCCATTACAGACAACAGAAGGGTCAAGGAAAAGAAAAGATATTCGAATTCAGGTTAATTTATACACACACACACACACACACACACACACACACACACACACACACACACACACACACACACACACACACCTACCTTATTTTTACACATCACTATACAAGAGGAGTTACACACACACACACACACACACACACACACACACACACACACACACACACTAGATGAGACAGTGGAGCTTCATGGTGATGTTGGTACCGTAGCTTCTATTCTGTCCCACTAGATGACCCACACCTTATTTATACACGTCACTATATATTTCTATATTATTTTCAGTATCATATCTCCAGTTTTATAAGGTCTGTAGGCAAATTGTTTTTTACTTCTCTATCTTACTCACACTCAATCTCACCTACACTCAGTCTCACTCCTTCTCATATATAACTCTTTCAGATCACCGACCCCAGTGAGAAAAAGTGAGAGAGACATGCTGAGGGAGAAGGAGGAGGAAGCCGAGGATAAGGAGAGAAAGGAACAGGAGAGGAAAGTACGCAAGAAGGAATTACAATATCAGGTGGGTGTTGTGGTCTATTTTTTTTCTATATTTAATATATTTAATATGATGTGTGTATTAAAATATAGTTGACTTGTTTTTCCTGTATGTATTTAATGATAATAATAATAATAATAATAATAATAATCCCCTATGTATGTAATGATAATATGATGTGTGTATTAAAAGATAGTCGACAGGTTGTTTCTATATCTAATATATTTAATATAGATGATGTGAGTATTAAAATATAGTTTACATGTTTTTCCTGTATGTATGTATGTAATGATAATAATTTTATGATGTCTGTATTAAAATATAGTTGACTTCTTTTTCCTGTATGTATGTATGAAATTATAATATGACGTGTGTATTAAAATATAGTCGACATGTTTTTCCTGTTCGTATTTAATGATAATATGACGCTTGTGTTTACAGGAACGACTAAAGAACTGGGAGACACGAGAACACAAGAAGCAGAAGGAACTGGACCGAGAGAAGGAGAAGGACCGCATGAAGGAGATAGAGAGGGAAAAGGAAGCCAGAAGACTGAAGGAGTTTCTAGAAGACTACGACGACGAGAGAGACGATCCTAAATACTACAAGTAAGTTAAATTAATGGGGGTAATAAAGTGTCGGCAGATTGTTGGTATGTATGTGTGTGTATTATCTATATATTCTGTGTATGTGAATATCTATTCATGTGTGACTATTCCATGCAACAGGCTGCCTTAATTAACTTCACTTGATCTGTTTTGGGGGATTAGTTGGGAGGGACCAGGAGACTTAAATGTGGCCAAAGTATAATACCACCTTAATGAGGTAGGCTAGTACAGCGTTGTTGTGGACAGAGGTCTTGGAAAATGTATAGTGGTCTTCAATGAGGGACTGAGTGTAAAAGTAAATGATGGGTAATGAATAACAAAAGCCTGGGAAAATGTTTGGTCTTGAATGAGGGACTCAGGGTAAATTCCACAGTGGTTCATTGTGGTTTGTTAGCACGGAAACGAAAGAATTTTGGCCGTGTAAATGACTTGTGGCTGTATGATTGAATGAATTTTGTGAGTAAAGTATACAGTGATTATCATTATCTAACTGTTTGATAGATTTTGTGAATGTGGATAGGCTACTTAGCTTTTGGAAAATAATGAAGCCTTACAAGTGTGGTTGGTTGGGAAGCTAACAAACAAATACCACCGTGGAATCGACCCTAAGTGTAAAAGGAAATAGTGGGTAATGAATAACAGAAGCCTGGTAAAATATTTGGTCGTCTTGAATGAGGGATTGAGTGTAAAATGGAGTAGTGGGTAATGAATAACAGAAGCTTGGGAAAATGTTTGGTGATCTTCAATGAGTGAGTGAGTGTAATGAATTTTGACTCTACCCAAAACTTAACAACTCTGCAATATACAACTTGGAGACATTCCTGAGTTTGTGACTATTGTTTTGGATTCTGTTGTTCTGTGAAATTGTAAGTCGTGTGGGGTTGAGTCCACATAAAGTAACTTGCACCTCAAGGGGAGATTCTTTTGTTGGTGAATTGGAAGGTCTCTGATTCCTCCACACTGTACCACAAAACAGATCCCCTATTAGTAGTACCATTGAGGATGTCTGTTTTCTGGTATACAGTAGTTAGGAGGAATAAGTAGCCTTCCAATTTACCACTTTACCACTTTTCCAATTTACCACTTCCAACTTCAGGCAGTATTTGAAAAAAATGTAAATATTTAACCGTAGTTATTTCTCCAACAAGAATAATTTGCCTGTATTAGTAAAATGAAGATGGAAATATCATCATCTATTGTTCAAATTGGGACATTGATTGAATTGAAGTATTGTATTGTGATGTTGATATCATGTTAATGTTGACTGTGTAACATTAATATTATGTATTTATTGTGTAACATTTTTATTGTGTGTTATAGTGTGTTGTGTTCATTATGTAACATTGATATTATGTTATGTTCATTGTGTAACATTTATATCATCTAACATTGTGTTCTTCAGTACATAACATTAATATTGTTTTGTTCATTGTGTCACATTGTATTGTTCAGTACATAACATTAATATTATTTTGTTCATTATATAACATTAACATTGTTTTGTTCAGGGGCCACGCGTTCCAGCGGCGACTGATGGAACGAGAACAGGAGAAGGAGATGGACACAAGAGACCGCGTCAAGGAGAAGGAAGAACTCGAAGAACTACGAGCAAAGATCATGGCCGAGGGACACGACAACCCAGATGCTGCATTTCAAAAGGTGATGATGGTGGTAGTGTGGTGGTGGTAGTGATAGTGGTGGTGGTAGTGGTGGTAGTAGTGGTGTGGTTGTACAGGTGGTGTGGTAGTGGTAGGTTAGGTTAGGTTAGGTGCTGCAATTCAAAAGGTGATGGTGGTGGTGATAGTGATGGTGGTAGTGGTAGTGTTGGTGGTGGTGGTGATGGAGGTAGTGGTGGTGATAATGATGGTGATAGTGGTGGTGGTGATGGAGGTAGTGGTAGTGTTGGTTGTGGTGGTGATGGTGGTAGTGGTGGTGGTGGTGGTAGTGTTGGTGGTGGTGGTGATGGAGGTAGTGGTGGTGATAATGATGGTGATAGTGGTGGTGGTAGTGGTGGTACAGCTATTAATATTACCCTAACATATAAACACAGTGCCAGTATATCACTTAGGCTGTATGGTAATGAATAACACAAGCCTGGGACAACATTTGGTGGATATAAGTATTTATCAGTGTAATATCAAAGGTTTACTATATATTAAAATCATCCTAAAACCTTTTCCTTTCCATGGGTTCAGTGCCTTTTTATAAATACTGAGGACTTAACTATAATAGTATTTCTTTTAAATGTCTTTGTTTAACACTGAGGACTAAACCATAATAATATTTCTTTTAAATGTCTAAACCATAATAATGTTTCTTTTAAATGTCTAAACAATAATAATATTTCTTTTAAATGTCTAAACCATAATAATATTTCTTTTAAATGTCTAAACCATAATAATGTTTCTTTTAAATGTCTAAACAATAATAATATTTCTTTTAAATGTCTAAACAATAATAATATTTCTTTTAAATGTCTAAACAATAATAATATTTCTTTTAAATGTCTTTGTTTAACCCTGAGGACTAAACCATAACATAATTAATCTTTCCAGGCGTGTGCCGAGAGAGAGGAGCAGTACCGACCCAAACTCCTCGTCAAACCGGCCGAACGCAAGCCAGTGCCGCCCCCCGCCCCACCCCCAGCTGAGCCCCAGACCCCAGAGATGCCCCAACCACACTCCGAGCTGCACCCACCACTCCCCGGCAGCCCCGCGGGAGGAATGCACATGGCAGCGGCAGACAGCGATAGTGACAGCGACGGTGGAATTTCAGACGCACCGCCAGAACCAATGTGTCAAGATATGGAGGAAAATTCACAGTCCAGAGGTGAGACCCTTCCCTATGTAATATTTTGATTGAGTCCCACAAGGTTTAGTTCTGGCTCTATGTGTATTGTAAACCCTCAATGAATAAGTACTTGTATCCCATGTGTCAAGATATGGAGGAAAATTCACAGTCCATGGGTGAGTTAATGACCTTACAGATGATTACAGATTTTGACTGAGTCCCACAAAGTTTAGTTCTGGCCCTATGTGTATTGTAAACCCTCAATGAATAAGTACGTGTAACCCATGTGTCAAGATATGGAGGAGAATTAACAGTCCATGGGTGAGAGTACAGGCGTTACAGATGCTTCGCTGTGTGTACCGTAAACCCTCTATGAATAAGTACTTGTTGTATCCACCACCACCACTTCATTTCACACTCAGTCCCTCATTAATAATCACCAAATAATTTAGTCCCCAGGCTTGTGTTATTCATTACCCACCACTTCATTACACACTCATTCCCTCATTAATAACTACCAAATGTTTCCCAAGGCTTCTGTTATTCATTACCCACCACTTCATTACACACTCATTCCCTTAGTAATAACCAACAAATGTGTCCCAAGGCATCTGTCATTCATTACAAGTATTTATTCATTGTATATCCAAGCTCTACAGTAACCATTTATATTATTATTATTTTTTCCCACCAGATGGCTTCATGTCCCCGGCCGACACAACACCTCAACAACCCAAGCGTAAGAAGTTTGATGTGAAGGATGTGTTTAACCAAGATGATGATGATATGCCAGCCAAGAAGAAAAAACTACCCCTTCCTGGTTAGTTTGGTTAGGGTGTGTGTGTGTGTGTGTGTGTGTGTGTGTGTGTGTGTGTGATGATTCTCCCTCAGTTTCTCTTTGTCTCTCTCCCTCTCTGACTGTCCCTCTCACTCTCTGACTGTCCCTCTCACTCTATCTATCCCTCTCACTCTCTGTCTATCCCTCTCACTCTCTGTCTATCCCTCTCACTCTATCTATCCCTCTCACTCTGTCTGACCCTCTCACTCTCTGTTTATCCCTCTCACTCTGTCTGACCCTCTCACTCTATCTATCCCTCTCACTCTCTGTCTATCCCTCTCACTCTCTGTCTGTCCCTCTCACTCTCTCTGTCCCTCTCACTCTCTGTCCATCCCTGTCACTCTCTCTATCTCCCTTTCACTCTCTCTCTCTGTCTGGTCTTCCTCCCTGTATAATATTAATCGTTGTTGCTTTCTACTAATATATTTACTCCATACAACTTAGTGTTATATTTTGTTCTGTTGCTTGGAATAGTTTGTAGGATTCAGTTGCTCCAGATTTACCAACACAAAATTTTCCCCTTAATTTACTATGGACTCCAAAAGCTATGATTGGTCGGGTCTGTTTGTTGACACAGTGTGAAAATTAATACATATATAATCTGGACAGGACCCACCAGCTTTTATTTATATCATATTTACTAATGCCATTTTTTTTTCCAGTAGATGATAATTATTATAATGTAGAAATTGTGTTTATGTGATCAGGTTAATACAAAACCAATGCTTTAATTAAGGGGGTAATTCACTTTTGTTACATTGGAGTACTCCGCCTTGATGCCTCCAAAGTATGCCAGGAAACAGAACCACAAGAGCAAAAATAATGGTGTGGTGTTCTGTTGCTTGGAATAGTTTGGAGGAATCAGTTGCTCCAGATTTACCAAAAAAAAAATCAAGGCCTGAAAAAATATCACAAAACCCTATAATATTTAACCTCTCACTGTGCTTCTAAAAACAACCTTTACCATGAAACAAGCTCCTTCCATATAGGTATGTGCGTGTGTGTTTCGTAGCAATATTTTGTAGGACTCTTTTTACCTCCAATTTTCTGACTACATCACACACAGCAGGGTCCCTTAAGGTGGAAATACAGTGTTGGTAAATCTGTAGCAAATGATTCCTCCAAACTATTCCAAGCAACAGAACACCATTATTTTTATTCATCTGGTCCTGTTTTCTGGCATACGTTGGAGGAATCAAGGCACTCCAATGTAATAAAAATGTATTGCCCCCTTAATTAAGTTGGTTGTAATGTTGTTGTAGTTGGTTTGGTGTGATGATACTAATAACATTCTCTGCTCTCTCATTTATAGACCGGGCTTTCAGCGCGAAGGAAGATCCCTTGCACAAATTGCTAAGAAATTCTATAGAACCAGGTAACAATATAACATCATTATTATTATTATTATTGTTGTTATTATTATTATTGTTGTTATTATAATTGTTGTTGTAATTATTATTATTGTTGTTGTTGTTATTGTTATTATTATTATATTATTATTATTATTATTATATTATTATTATTGTTATTATTATTATTTTTATTGTTGTTATTATAATTGTTGTTGTTATTATTATTGTTGTTTTTTTATTATTATTATTATTACTATTATTATCATTAGTTTGCTATGAATATTAATGTGGGATCTGAATTTCAAGAGCCAATTTGCAGTATACAGTACATCTGCATTGTTAAGTAAATATCCTATGTTGCAATTAACCCTTAATATAATACTACTAAATATATACCTTATATCCACCACTTGACTTCATACTCAGGGTCGATTCCACAGTGGTTGGTAGTGGTTTGTAATCACGCAAACGAAAGAATGTTAGCCGTGTAATTAACTTATGGCTGAATTATTTAATGAATTTTGTTTGTAAGCACGCAAACGAAAGAATCTTAGCTGTGTAAATGACTTGTGGTGGAATTATTTAATGAATTTGGTTTGTAAGCACGCAAACGAAAGAATCTTAGCCGTGTAAATGACTTGTGGTGGAATTATTTAATGAATTTGGTTTGTAAGCACGCAAACTAAAGAATCTTAGCCGTGTAAATGACTTGTGGCGGAATTATTTAATGAATTTGGTGAGTAAACTATGCAGTGATCATCATTATCTAACTGTTGGATAGATTTTGTGAATGTGGATACTCAGCTTTTGGAAAATAATGAAGCCTTACAAGTGTGTTTGGTTGGGAAGCGAACAAACGAATACGACTGTGGAATCGACCCTAAATTTTATAAAGCCTTACATAATGAAGCCTTACAAGTGTGTTTGGTTGGGAAGCGAACAAACAAATACCACTGTGGAATCGACCCTAAATATAATGAAGCCTTACAAGTGTGTTTGGTTGGGAAGCTAACAAACGAATACCACTGTGGAATCGACTCTCGGTCACTAATTGCAGATTATGAAATGTTTGGTAAATTACCATACATACAAAGCAAAGCATTACTGTACCATCATCAACTTACAAAATGATGGTTTAATTGTATTGTAATATGTGTGTGTTTCATTATGCATTTTATTTGTGCTGTAATGTGTGTGTGTGTGTGTGTTTTAATTGTATTGTAACTCTTGTGTATGTGTTTTAATTGTGTTGTAACGCGTGTGTATGTGTTTTAATCATGTTTTCACCCCCACAGGTAAAGACAAGGGAGGGAAGGACAAAGGTGGAGGAGAGGAGAAGCGTAAACACATCAAGAGTATGATAGACAAGATTCCCACCAGTAAGGAGGAACTCTTTGCCTACCCCATTGACTCTTCACTCGTTGATAATGTAAGTTGCGCTACAGCATTCAACACCATCATAGGTTTTCACACAACTTTGTTTTTAATTTCCATAAGGATGAGTATGGTAGCTATAGGGGAATAAGCCTTCTTAGTGTACCGGGAAAGGTGTATGGAAAGGTTCTTACTGAGAGACTGATTGATGTAACAGGGAATAAAGTTAGTGAGAGGCAGGGAGGGTTCAGAAAGGGTAGAGTATGTATGGACCAAATATTTGCATTAAAATCAATAGTGGAGAAATATATTGGGAAGGGTAGGAAGTTGTATGCTGCCTTCATGGACTTGGAGAAGGCATACGATAGGGTTGATAGGAAAGCTATGTCAGAGGTGTTGAGAATTTATGGTGAAAGGCATTGAGGCCTTTTATGCAGATGCAAAAGCATGTGTACAGGTAGAGGGTGATCTAAGTGAGAGTTTTAATATTAGTTTAGGGCTAAGCATGCGGGGTGTCTAGGTGGGATGGAGAAAGAAATAAAAGTGTGTATGACAGATGTGGTATAAGTGAAAAGGCAATTGGTATTGAGTGTGGAGTGGTTGAGAGAGTGAAGAGTAATACATTGAGATGGTTTGGACATGTAGAGAGAATGCAAGGTGAGGAGTTTGTAAAGAAGGTGTATGCAAGTGAAGTTGTGGGACCTGGTGTGAGAGGCAGACCTCCGGTTAGATGGCAGAACAGAGTGGAAGAGTATGTAAAGGAGAGAAACGTGAGGGACAGAGTAGGGAATGTTGGAACAGAGTGGAAGAGTATGTAAAGGAGAGAAACGTGAGGGGCAGAGTAGGGAATGTTGGAACAGAGTGGAAGAGTATGTAAAGGAGAGAAACATGAGGGGCAGAGTAGGGATGGACCAAGTAAGGAGGGAGTGTTGGAAAAGAGTGGAAGAGTATGTAAAGGAGAGAAACATGGGATGGACCAAGTAAGGAGGGAGTGTTGGAACAGGGAAAACTGGAGACACTTCTGCCGTGGCCACCCCCTTGGAGGAGTTCCCGGAGGGAACGAGGTGTCAGAGCTATAGATAGATAGATAGATTTCCATACAGACTAACTAATTGATTTACTGAGCCTGTGTTAAAAGGATAATGCGTGTGTGTGTGTGTGTGTGTGTGTTTGTTCCGAGGCTTGTGTTATTCATTACCATACACACTACTAAGTGATTTACTGAGCCTGTTAAAAGGACATAATTACGTGCTAAATTTAATAATCTTATATCAAGGCCTACTATACTGATTTATATAAGTGATTTACTGAGCCTGTGTTAAAAGGATATAATCAAGTGCTAAATGTACAGTCACGAGCACTAATAAGTATACAGGTGTGCTTCGAATACGTAGGGACAGTAAATAAACGCACAATAATAAGATCTCCATTGGAATAACTTCGTCGGTGAATTGGACTGATCGAAGCTTTAACCAAAAGCTGTATACTTATTAGTGCTCGTGACTGTACCTTACATCGAGAGAACTACTGTACCATAACTGTACCATCCCCTTCCTCAGGTGTTGATGGAGAAACGTATTCGTCCTTGGATCAACAAGAAGATCATAGAGTACATTGGTGAACCTGAACCCACACTAGTCGACTTTATCTGTTCCAAGGTGCTGGTTGGATCAGAGCCACAGTCACTACTCAATGATGTACAAATGGTGAGGAGGCTCGGTGCAGGTTTGATGTTTGTTTATCTCTCTCTCTCTGTCTCTCTCTCTTTCTCTCTATCTATCTCTCTCATCTAATTTTTCTTCATTTCACAACTAAAACATTAAGCAGATTTCTTGCCATTACACCTCACCAATCTCGATACATAAATAATAAAAATGAAAATAGTAATAATAAAAATAATAATAAAAAAATAAAAAAAATAATAAAAATAATGATAATAATAAAAAAAAAATAATAATAATAATGATAATAAAAAAAAAAAAAAAAAAAATAATAATAATAATAATAATAATAATAATAATAATGAAAATAATAATAATAATAAAAATAATAATAATAATAACAAACAACACTACTCTTTTTCCCCGGCAGGTGCTAGATGACGAGGCTGAGGTGTTTGTTGTCAAGATGTGGCGGTTGCTGATATATGAGATTGAGGCCAGAAAATTGGGTGCCGGAAAATCTTAGAGCCAAGTTACCTTACCTTAACGTAAACCTACCCTAATCTTATCTTACCTTTACCTTACCTTAAACTAATCTTACCTTATTTTTACCTTAAATAATGTTTCCTTACCTTACCTTACCTTACCTAATCTTACCTAACCTAACCTTACCTAACCTAACCTTACCTAACCTAACCTAATCTTACCTTACCTTACCTTACCTATCCTAACCTTACCGAACCTAACCTAACCTTACCGAACCGAACCTAACCTTACCTAACCTTACCTTACCTAACCTTACCTTACCTAACCTAACCTAACCTAACCTAACCTAACCTAACCTAATTTAACCTTACCTCACCTAACCTTACCTCACCTAACCTTACCTTACCTTACCTTACCTTACCTTACTTCTCACTGGCTCAGCAAGGTCAATTATTGTTATTTTTAGAATATTATTTTATAAGGGTGTTAGTCTAGTGTTGGTAAATTTGAAAAGCCACCGATTCATTTTCAACTATTCCAAGCAACAGGCCCACCATTATTATTGTTAATCTGGTCCTGTTTCCTGGTATACTTTGAGGGAATCCAGGCACTTCAATGTATCAAAGGTATACTATCCCCCTATATATTATTATTATTATTATTATTTTTATCATTATTATTTTTATTATTATTATTTTTATTTTTTTTTTTTATTTTTTTTTTTTTCGTGGCCCGTATGCAAAAAGAAATGTGTATATTCTAGGGGGGCCCCACGGAGAGATGGCCCCCGACCAGTACGAATACATCGCGACCCCCAAAGCCTGTGAATATTCCCGTGTAAAGACCCATCCACCCCACACCACACCACACCACACCACGGCCAGCAGACACAGGGGTGTGTTGTTATATTACTTCTTCGAGGGAAAGTTAACTCTGTCACATCCACACACACACACACACACACACACACACACACACACACACACACACACACACACACACACACACACTCGTCACCAGTGGTTGTGTAATCGCAAAAGTACAGAACACACAAATATAGGATTGAAGTATGTGGTAACGATATGCTTAAGGTTTATTATTAGTCATTCTATTTACATACGTACAGTACAGGTTAATGACTGTAGTGTTGTTATTTACTTCAGTTGGATGGAGTGTTTAGGATGTGTGTGTGTGTGTGAGGTCGGAGTGGGGATATGTGTGTCTGTGTGTGTGAGGTCGGAGTGGGGATATGTGTGTGTGTGTGTGTGTGGGGTCGGAGTGGGGATATGTTTTCATCGACACCACAACACAACAACCCTGCTGCTCAACACACATATACACTTCCTGTACACACACATATGCACTTACTTTACACAACACACACCCACAAACACACTCACATACACTTATTGTACACACACACACACACACACCACAATGACACAAACTGATCACATACACACACACACACACACACACACATACACACACACACACACACACACACACCACATTAACACACATGTAAGTAAAGGCCAAGACAAGATAGTAGTGACACAGACAATGGCTCCACGGATTCAAAGTTTCTAATACAATGAATGTAGTAAAATTTATCATAAGGAAAAACACACACAACTTACAAACAGGTGTAATGTAGTAGAAAATATCATAAGGAAAAACACACACAACTTACAAACACGTGTAATGTAGTAGAAAATATCATAAGGAAAAACACACACAACTTACAAACACGTGTAATGTACTAGAAAATATCATAAGGAAAAACACACACAACTTACAAACAGGTGTAATGTAATAGAAAATATCATAAGGAAAAACACACACAACTTACAAACACGTGAAATATTGTTGTAGTGGAAATATAAAATGTTTTGGCATAACTTGGACCCCTTCTTCAGGTTCTGTAATAACATCTCAGAAACAATACAAAGGTTGGTATTATTAAACTTCATCATCAAGGAAATGGCTCTTTTTTTTTCATCGCTTAACTCGTATTGCAAAAAAACCAAACTGAAATAGAGCATCGAAGGGCATTTTCCTCGGAAGAAATAGCTTAATAATACCATCCAAAAATAATATACTTGTGTGTTTTAAAGTCCGAGTCGGTAGGTGAATCTTTCCTTACTACAGTACTACAATGCTTCATATTTTGTATAGGAGCCGTTGGACTTGTCACTGCTTCTTGCCTACCAGCCTGTGGACTCTGTTATATTTACATGTGTCTAACTAACTAACAGTGGCATTGTAGCTTCAACTGGCAGTCTAGCATCATGAGGTGCAAAGACACATCATTATTATTTTGTGAAGTGGAGCAGTACTGTAGTGTCTCATCATACATACATACATACATTAGTCTTACATTATCATTATCATTATTCACCCATTGTGCATCTGTTATGGTTAGATGCACTGCAACTTTCTGGAATTACAGGTAACCCCTGTAATGCAATTTTAATAACGACAGGCTTTGAATATCTCGACTCGGCACGAGTTGAAACATCAGCCATTTTTCTAGTTGGTGTTTAGTGTGTACAACAACAACAGATGCTCGGACCCCCAAATGGGAGTCAGGAGTCAGGGTCCGAGCAACAACAACAACAACAACAACTGGTGTTTCTGGAAGTGTTGCCACATCCCCTCATTGTGTTATGTTGTCACCACCTCATACCATCATCACATTACCTTCTTGCTTGACTGGTAGTGTAGCATCATAGCTATGTGTTGTTTTGGATGTTCTCTGGACAAAAACAAAACACAGTGTTTATCTTTAAGAGTTTGGTGAGGCTACAGGTCAAGCACCTATCATTATTATTATCATCAAACAACATCATTATTATTACCATCATCATCATCATCATCATCATCATCATTATTATCAGGCAGAGCTACACATGTGTCAGTGGTATGTGTGGAATAACAGGCGGAACTTTTGGGCCTTATGCAAGAACGTTCGTGGTGTTGACGATGACATGTACACCTATACGACGACTGTGTTGATTGTCTACGGAGACGTCGTATCGGTACCAACACCAACATCATCGTCAAAACCAACACCAACACCATCGTTCTTGCATGGGGCCATCTTTGTCATTATTATTATTATTATTTTCATTGGTTGGTTGGTGCACCCATTGTTATCATGACAGTGTTGTAGATAATAACTTTTTTAATAAATTTGAAGCTACAGCAGCAACCAGTTCAAGACCAAAGTTGTATTATGTCCAATCAAAGCACAAAGTGAGTGTAACTGTACCGGTTATACTATATATATATACTAATAATATATATTATTATTATTATTATTATATATCATTATTAGTATATATATAGTATAACCGGTACATAAATATGATTGTGTTTGTACAGTAATGCCTTGTTATGTACTATTGGTGTTATGGATGTGTATTGTACTGTTTATAATGCATGTGTGTACAGTACAATAACCCTCTTTGTACAGTCACGAGCATAAGTTTCTTTACCCCCTTGGCGAGAGTTAGGTCGAAGTCGTGGTTGGATATGGACTAGACGAACAAAAATGGACCAGTTCTTAATGTTCGAATGATGCTTCATGTCACTAGAGGTGTTCACTTGAATACAACAATTACGTCGTCAAGAGATACTGATTCCCAGTGTTCGTTTGCCAGGCCCGTCTCCAACCACAACTTCGACCTCATTCTCGCCATGGGGGTAAAGAAACTTATGCTCGTGACTGTACATTATACACCCAGAAAAGAAACCCAGTGATGAATAATGAAGGTTTACCGTACACATATTCATAGTAAATGCTATAATACACACACACACAAACCCAGTGATATAATGAGGGTTTTCTGTATACCAATTCATACAGCCATAACAACAGCGAAATATCAGGAATTTTACTGTAATGTACTGCTGTTGGTAGAGAGCTTGAGCTTCAGTTGAGAGTTACTGTACAATACTGCAGGGAGTAGAATTGCTTTTGAAAGTATATAAATGCCAGTTATCTATACAGTAAACCTTTCATAAGTCAGAATATTATTATTATTATTATGTGTCAAAAGGCACAAATATTACCTCAAGTTGATATTTCAGAACTAGAAAAGATATAATGTGTATGAATATTCTCCTGTAAGTCAAAATATTCCAACTTAAACTTACTGAGAGCCAGATTTGACAGAAGGTTGAAAGTACAAGATGCATTGTGAGTCAAAAAGTGGAATTAAAATGTGGATGAAAGATAAAGGTTAAGAAGTGGAATTAAATGTGGATGAAAGGTAAAAGGTTAAGAAGTGGAATAAAAATGTGGATGAAAGATAAAGGTTAAGAAGTGGAATTAAAATGTGGATGAGAGATAAAAGGTTAAGAGGTGGAATTAAAATGTGGATGAGAGATAAGGATAAGAGGTGGAATTAAAATGTGGATGAAAGATAAAGATTCTAATAATTATTGTGGCTTATGGATGGTTTACTATAACAGTGAATGTTGTTTCCTTCCAACAACATACAGATGTAGAATATTCATTTATAGGAAACTAATAATAATTTTGTTGAGAGCAGGATTAGGATCATTTATGGAAGTGTCTTTATAAGTGAGAACTCTTGATAATTTTGAGTACAAGGTAAACTTTAGGTAGTATTTATAAAGTATACAAGGCATTGCTTTATTTCTTTAATGACCCTGTGATTGTTTACAAGACCTGGCTGGTGGCTTCTGATTCCTCCTGACTATGCCACGAAACAAGCCCCTTATATATATATGCTGTATATAGTTGGTGTTTCGTGACTATAGTTGAAGGACTCACTATCCTCCACTATTCTGACTACATCACACACAGGGTCCCTTAATGCTTTTGCATTGTACAGCCACAATCAAATAACCACCGACACTTTCCTTCCATCGTGCAAATAAATCGGCATCATATCAAAATATAATCATACAACACCTCCTTATGTCAACTCAACCACATCAGTTATTCTTATGAGGTGCTGCAAAACAATACATGTGTTGTTCTTTATTACCAAGATATTTACTACGATGGAAGGAAAGTGTCGGCGGATATTTGATTGTGGCTGTACAATAATGACATCATCAGTCATCTTCTACAGAGTGGTTAGAATAATATGTACTGTAATATTGGCTACAAGAATTGGTACACACATTGTTGTTTTGAAGGTTTATAACATATAAATAATGTAAGGCTAAGTAACTACAATACAACATTATTATTAGGTTTGTTGTTTTACAGTCACCGAGTCATTTGGCAGACCATTCATTGCAGTACTTCCACAATAATGAATGACCTCTCTTTCCAGTACTTCCACAATAATGAATGACCTCTCTTTCCATATAACCTGTGTAAGAATTCGTGTGGCCAATATTAGCAGTTTATCCCATTCTGTGTTTATCTTTGTAAAGAAGGTAATGCACACAAGACACTTTAAAAATATTGAACACAGTCATGGGATCAGTTTTGTATAGTAAATGTTTCAGACAATAAAAACAATGTTTTTTACACACATTAGTTCATTTATCAAAAAAAAAAAAAAAAAAAAAAAAAAAAAAAAAAAAAAAAAAAAAAAAATCCATTACAGTTTAGTTGGTACATTAAAAAAATTGACATGAAGTGACAATAAGAGTGTAAGGTTTGTATTATTCCCATACAAAGTACAACATTCTGTAGTGAATATTACATATGAATACCATACTGCCCTGGGAGAACAACAATAACCATCAGTTGTTGATAACATTAATACTATATAACGTCACTGTTGTGGTGCCTTATATCAATCAGCCAATCACAACTTTACTATTAAAGATTTACCTCTCTGATCAGAAGAGTTTGTGAACATTAAGAGAAAAGTTTGTTGATAGTCAGATGGTAAGTGTTTGTAAGATGAGATGCAAAGAATTCATTATTTGCCAAATCAACCATTACATTAAAAGTCAATTATCACTATGTGTTGTATTAATTAAATACAATACTATACCTTTTCTTGTAACACACACTAAACAAACATTATTGATATTGGAAATAACACTCCTAAAACAAACACATTTGTTGGTCTGTTTATTGTTTTTATTACAACAAACTCATTGGATAACAATATTACTTTCATTTTAATTTATTTTTGTGTTTAACAGATAGTACATTTTGGCAGTCATGTCAGTACATCAATAACTTTGTTTATTTAAATATTATAATACTTCAACATACAATTGGTAAAAACTTAGATTGTGGGATAATGGCATAATATACTGGTGACAAAAATTTGGAGCAACTGATTCCTCCAAAGTACTCCAAGCAACAGGATATGTACTTTTCTTTTTTAGTTGATGATGTGGGTTGTTGCCTGACATTTAACAGACATGAAATGAACTCTTATACTTCAATGTTTTTAACTAGGCATAATGTATTACCTCCCTTAAAGGACCCTATGATTGTATACGAAAATAGGAGGCTTCTGATTCCTCCTGACTATGCCATCAAACAAACTCCTTCCATAATTATAGGATAGGTGGTGTTTCATGGTAATATATGAAGGACTCGGGTGGTAGACGACAGGATGTACAGGGAGAATTAGGAAGGGAAGAGGTTAGGAAAGTTGAAGATGGGAAAGGCACCGGGGGTGGATGGGATAACTGCTGAAATGTTAAAGTGTGGGGGGGAGGTAGTGGTGGAGTGGATGTTGCTTATATGCACATTGGCTTGGAGGCAGGGAGAGGTGCCAGAGGATTGGAGGAGAGCCATAATTGTACCTTTGTATAAGGGGAAGGGGAGTAAGGAGGAGTGTGGTAGCTATAGGGGAATAAGCCTTCTTAGTGTACCAGGGAAGGTGTATGGGAAGGTTCTTACTGAGAGACTGATTGAAGTAACTGGGAATAAAGTTAGTGAGGAGCAGGGAGGGTTCAGAAAGGGTAGAGGATGTGTGGACCAAATATTTGCATTAAAATCAATAGTGGAGAAATATATTGGGAAGGGTAGGAAGTTGTATGCTGCCTTCGTGGACTTGGAGAAGGCATACGATAGGGTTGATAGGAAAGCTATGTCAGAGGTGTTGAGAATTTATGGTGTTGGGGGGTCTTTGCTGAAAGGCATTGAGGCTTTTTATGCAGAGGCAACAGCATGTGTACGGGTAGAGGGTGATCTAAGTGAGAGTTTTAATATTAGTGTAGGGCTGAGACGGGGGTGTGTTATGTCACCATGGCTGTTCAATATATATATGGATAGTTGTATGAGAGAGATGAAAGCCAAAGTGAATGGTCTGGGGGTGAAATTGAGGCTGAATGAAACAAATTGGTCCTTGGTGGCAAGTTTATTTGCGGATGACACTGTGTTGATGGCTGAGAGTGAAAGGGAGTTACAGAGAGTGGTAGACGAATTTCAGTCTGTGTGTATACGAAGGAAACTGAAGGTGAATGTTGGTAAAAGTAAAGTGATGGTATTTGAGAGAGCAGAAACTGAAGTGATTGACTTTGCTACACCTTACAGAGTGGGAGTACCAACTGGGACTAAGTGTGAGATAACTCTGAGGGGTGAGAGGATGGAGGAAGTGAAGGAGTTTAATAAGTACCTGGGTACAGTTCTGTGTAAACATGGAAGTATGGAAGGAGAAATTAGGGAGAGAGCAGTGAAGGGTAGACAGGTCATAGGATCACTGGGGAGGATTATGAAGGGTAGAAATGTGAGTATGGAGGTGAAAAGGGGACTGAGAAATAGTATAATCCTGCCAACACTGACATATGCATCAGAGACATGGACATGGAGTAGGGCTCATCAGTCTAGAATAGGTGCTGTGGAAATGAGTTACTTGAGAGGAGCATATTGACTTACTAGGTGGGATGGAGAAAGTAATGAGAGTGTATATGAGTAAAAAGGCAATTGGTATTGAATGTGGAGTGGTTGAGAAAGTGAAGCGTAATACACTGAGATGGTTTGGACATTTAAAGAGAGTGCAAGGTGAGGAATTTGTAAAGAAGGTGTATGGAAGTGAAGTTGTGGCACCTGGTGTGAGAGGCAGACCACCGGTTAGATGGCAGAACAGAGTGGAAGAGTATGTAAAGGAGAGAAATGTGAGGGACAGAGTAGGGATGGACCAAGTAAGGAGGGAGTGTTGGAACAGGGAGAACTGGAGACACTTCTGCCGTTGCCACCCCCTTGAGGCGTCAGAACTATAGATAGATAGAAGTAAATAGGTCAACCTATTATAACAGTATAGTAAATAAGTCAACCTTTTATTATAATATACTAGAAATATTAGGTCAGCCTTTTATAACTGTAGTAAATAGGTCAGCCTTTTAAAATATATACAAGAAATATTTGGTCAGCCTTTTATAACTACAGTAAATAGGTCAACCTTTTATAACGCAACATATAAATAGCTTTCACTAACAACATAACACAGGAAAATAATAATAATAATAATAATAATAACAAAAACAATAATAGTACATACATACATACATATAGGAGGCTTTCATCTGGAGGGTGGAGGTAGCCCCGTCACATCACACACCCTCCCAAATGTAGAACTCCCCCCCCCCCCCCACACACACACACCACACAACTACACCCCCTTGTGGGACTACAAGGGGTACAGTCATGTTTGCATCCATAGCAAGACCCGACAGTAAAAGCTGGTTTACCCCTACCACTTCACTACAGGGCAAACTCCCCCTCCAGCATTCAGCCAGCCATGGGCCACACTCAATGCAGGCCCCTCCTCCAAGGACCATGAAGCTGTGTCCACTCTTCAAGCATTCACCACTCTCCTCCACTCATTTCTGTCATGTGCAATCACTCTACCTTGTTCCACAGGTATACCTCTTCCACTCAGAGCTCCTTTCACAGTGTCCATCCATCTCCTCTGTGGCCTTCCTCTCCTTACACCTCCCACATCTGAGCCCCCTATCCTCTTTACCATTCTATCTTCCTCCATTCTCTCCACATGTCCACACCATCTTAATACACACTCTGCTCTACACGGCCTGCTAACTCTCTCACAACGCCTGTCTTTCTCCTCACTTCCTCATTCCTGACTCTGTCCAATTGAGTCCCACCACACATGCTTCTCAGACATCTCATCTCTACTACATTCAACCTTCTCTTCTCACTTTCTCCCATATTCCATGTTTCCGCTCCATACAGTACAGTAGGCAGTGCTATCCCTTCGTACAACTTCCTCTTTACGTCCATTCTAAGTGACTTACAGCCAGACATCCTATTCATTCCTCCTAGCACCTTTCCTACCTCATTTACTCTAGATTTTACCTCTGTCTCTATTTTGCTATCCACCGTCACCTTTGATCCCAAATACTTAAGGGGATATAGAATACTTTGGGTACATTGGAGATTAGGAG
>JAWQEG010003243.1:132500-150044 GCA_033782935.1 Petrolisthes cinctipes | reverse complement strand
GATAAAGGAAGGGGAGGGAAAGGGACGAATAGGAGAATATAAAGGAAGGAAGAGAAGGAGGGATAAGAGACGATAAAGCAGGGGAAGGGATAAAAAATTAATGTATACAAGACAATACAAACAGCAACAGACCAGTTGGTCCTTTAGAGGCTGTTTTGATTCTAAGGTGCTAACTACTAGTAGAGATAATGAATAAAATAATAATGATAATAATAATAATAATAATAATATTAATAATAACAATAATAATAATAAAAATAAAAATAATAATAATAATAATAATAATAATAATAATAATAATAATAATAATAATGTTGTTGTTGTTGTTGTTGTGGACCAAGACCAATTAAAGGAGTAATATACTTATGGTTCATTGGATCACTTTGATTCCTTTGAAGTATACCAACAAACAGGACCACATTAACATAAATAATGGTGTTCTGTTGTTTAGAATAGTGTGTAGGAATCAGTTGTTCCAGATTTACCAACACTGTACTACTCCTCTTTAACTTCCTGGCTATCTGTTCCTATATTTATAAAGACAATTTATTTATTCATTAATATAAGTAAGAAGGAAGTACTACCATCTTATATTACCATTATAATGTTATATTTCATTCAATATAATTAATTTATTGTAAAATATAACATTGTGCAAAATGTGTCAACAACTTAGTGAACAGGAGTGAGCCATCACGTCCAGCTGCCTCCATGTCTGAGCCTTCACCTCCTCTTCTGTCCAAGTAATTAATAAGAATGTACTGCATTACAGGAAATTACTAAATATTGTCATGGTATGGCAGTCGTAGCTCGGTATCATATGTAATTATTGTGTGTATCTATGTTATATCTCTTCTCTGTGTTGACCAGACCACTCATACCAACTCCACTGATTGCCATCTATCCTCTGTTGTTTCATCCTTCACACCACATATGATTAATTGATATAATGACTGACTGACAGAATGACCATTTGTGTACCATAATACGGGGAAAAGGGGAATGAAAATGAATTGGTGAATGAGGCGTGTGTGAAGCATACAGACAAGAGGGAGGGAATGATTATTCTATACTGTAAATCTCTGACTCTCGGACATACGCAGGACTGATAACACTGAATGTAATGTATATTTATGTGTCTGATTTTATATACGGTCACACAGCTACGGAAGAGTAGGAAAGGGTAGATAGGGTAACGGAAGTGGAGGGAGAGGAAGGGTACAGGAGGGGAAGGGAGAAGAGGGGTAGGGAAGGGAAGGGAAGGGTAGGTAGGGTAAAGAAAAGGAAGGGAGAGGAAGGGAAGGGACAAGAGGGGTATGGAAGGGAGGGGAGAAGAAGAGTAGGGAAGGAAAGGGAAGGGTAGATAGAGTAAAGGAAGAGGAGGGAGAGAGAGGGGTAGGGAGAAGAGGGGTAGGGAAGGGAAGGGTAGGTAGGGTAAAGTAAGGGAGGGGAGAGGAGGGGAAGGGAGGAGAGGAGTAGGGTAGGGAGGAGAGGAGTAGGGTAGGGAGGGGAAGGATACGTAAGGTAAAGGAAGGGGAGGGAAAGGGAGGGTACAGGAGGGGAAGGGAAGGGAAGGGAAGGGAAGGCAGAAGAGGGAAGGGATAGAGAGGGTAGATATGGTAAAGGAAGGGGAGGGAGAGGGAGGGAACTGGAAGGGAAGGAAAGGGAGGAGAAGGGATAGGGAAGGTAATGACAGGATAGGTAGGGTAAAGGAAGGGAAGGGAAGGGAGGAGAAGGGATAGGGAAGGTAATGACAGGATAGGTAGGGTAAAGGAAGGGAAGGAAAGGGAGGAGAAGGGATAGGGAAGGTAATGACAGGATAGGTAGGGTAAAGTAAGGGAAGGAAAGGGAGGAGAAGGGATAGGGAAGGTAATGACAGGATAGGTAGGGTAAAGGAAGGGAAGGGAAGGGAGGAGAAGGGATAGGGAAGGTAATGACAGGATAGGTAGGGTAAAGGAAGGGAAGGGAAGGGAGGAGAAGGGATAGGGAAGGTAATGACAGGATAGGTAGGGTAAAGTAAGGGGAACAATTAAAGGAATAATATACTTATGGTTCATTGGAGCACTTTGATTCCTGTCCCCCCTATTCCTGCACCCCCCTAATACCCCTAAATACAAACCCCCCCCCTCAAGCCTGTCCCCCTATTCCCGCACCCCCCTAAACCCCCCCGCACCCTCCTAATACTCTCTAAATACACATAACCCCTCCCCATACCTGTCCCCCTATTCCCGCACCCCTCCAAGCCTGTCCCCCTATTTCCGCACCCCTCCCAAGATCCCCCCGCACCCCCCTAAAAACCCCTTAACACACACTGTATTTATCTATTAATATAAGAAACAAGGGAGAGCCACCATCTTGTATTGCCATTATAATGTTGGAGAGAGAGAGAGAGAGAGAGAGAGAGAGAGAGAGAGAGAGAGAGAGAGAGAGAGAGAGAGAGAGTGAGAGAGAGGTAGTAGATGTGAGAGAAAGAGGTAGTAGAGGAGATAGAGAGAGAGAGAGGTAGTTGAGGTGGGAGAGATAGAGAGGTAGTATAAACACACACATACACACACACACACCCTAATGATATACTGTACACACATTATGTATTAAGACAAACACATACATACACACATACTCTATTAATATACACACATATGTATTAACATACACACACACAAACGCTAATAGTATACATACATATATAATAACACACACACACACGTATGTATTAACACACATACACATACACACACGTATGTATTAACACACACACATACACATATACACACATATACCCAAATAGTATACACACGTATGTATTAACACACACACACACACACACACGTATGTATTAACACACACACATACACACACATATGTATTAACACACACACACACACACACACGTATGTATTAACACACACACACACACGTATGTATTAACACACACACACACACACACGTATGTATTAACACACACACATACACACACATATGTATTAACACACACACACACACACACATACACACACACACACACACATATGTATTAACACACACACATACACACACGTATGTATTAACACACACACATACACACACGTATGTATTAACACACACACACACATATATGTATTAACACAGACACATACACACACACACACACACATATGTATTAACACACACACACATACACACACACACACACACACACACATATATATGTATTAACAGACACACACACACATATACACACACATAATGGTAACAGTAGTGGTGTGAACATTTTTACTAGCTTGTATAGATTAGTGAACAGCAAGTTGATGTTGTGGTTTCATTAGAGAGAGAGAGAGAGAGAGAGAGAGAGAGAGAGAGAGAGAGAGAGAGAGAGAGCTGTGTGTGTTGGCATGCGTGCGTGTGCCTGCGTGCGTGCATCCGTGTGCTTGCGTCCGTGCGAGCCTGTGCTTGCGTACGTGTGCACGCGTGTGTGTACGTGCATGCATTCAAGTGTGTCCGTGTATGCGTGCATGCGCGTGCGTTCGTGCGTGCCTGTGCGTGCATGCGTGCGTGTGTGGTAGGATAATTTGTACATGGATGACTTCCATTCATCCCTGGTTTTAATCTGTGACCACAATATAATTAATAATTAATTGGTTGTTGATGAATCTGACATTACATGATAAAAAAATTCCAATATTAATATACACCTTTATATGTACAGTGCTAACCTAACCTAACCTAACCTAACCTTTATATGTACAGTGCTAACCTAACCTAACCTAACCTAACCTTTATATGTAGTCCTCAGGGTGTGGTTGGACATCTGAAACAACGGGTGAAAGTCCCACTGGACCGGTCCATCAGTGGCCTGGTGGTCACCAAGGAAAGGTAAGTAACACACACAGACACACACAGACAACACATGACCTATTCACTGGTCCAAGTGTTCTTATCCCTGGCCATTATCACTCTCAACACACACACAGACACACACAGACAACACATGACCTATTCACTCTCTCCCTCAGATAATAAAATATATCTATAAAAGAGAGGCGTCTGTCTGTGTGTGTTTGTCTGTGTGAAATTTTCTCCCAAACCAAAAGAAATAGATGGAACAAACCATATATATATATATATATATATATATATATATATATATATATATATATATATATATATATATATATATATATATATATATATATATATATATATATATATATATATATACATATATATATATATATATATATATATATATATATATATATATATATATATATATATATATATATATATATATATATATATATATATATATATACCTGAAAGAGCATGACCCAGGGAAGGTTAAGGTACAGTAGGCTCCACTTCTGCGTTTACCACTTACCACTACCAATGTTGAGCCACCCAGAAATTAGAATCCCTAACCACGTGTGATCCTGATACGAACCACTCACTACAGAGTGAGATGGAAAGAGTGGTTTGGTAAAGGAAAGTGTGTCTCATAAGGTGTGTGTATGAATTTAACACTGTTCTCTCTGACACTTGTGATGGTTCTCCAACACCTGATTGTCTGGCCTAGACATTACTATCTAATGACTCCATCTGATTAATATAATATCCTACCATATTGTATGCATTGTAATTGCATACAAAACATAACATTATTTATTTTCAGGTCCTGTTTGCATAATTGAACTAATCATGTTTGGCCACACAAAATGATGTTGGAGGTATTGAGAAGGAGAATGTGGTGGAGAAATGAAGGAGTCGAGTGAGTACTGGAAATGGGTAAAGGAGAAGGGTAATGGAAAGAGGATGTGGTCGAGGTGTAGGACAGAGTGTGGAGAAGTGAGTGAGTAATCATTGGGTAGTTAAGTCACACTCCACTACAAAACAATATCCTTTGGTAACCAGTAACACAAAGTCATTAATCAGAAAATGTCTTGACTGAGTTCAAGTAACAAAATTGGCTGACTTGTAATATATTGCAACAATAAATAGATGGTGGAAGGTTTCATTGCATAACATGGTAATATATTGCAACAATAAATAGATGGTGGAAGGTTTCATTGCATAACATGGTAATATATTGCAACAATAAATAGAGGGTGGAAGGTTTCATTGCATAACATGGTAATATATTGCAACAATAAATAGAGGGTGGAAGGTTTCATTGCATAACATAGTAATATATTGCAACAATAAATAGAGGGTGGAAGGTTTCATTGCATAACATGGTAATATATTAACAATTTTAGGATACATATAAAGGTTTGTCCCCCTTGCAGACTCAAGCTATTCCCTTGAAATACTTCAACTGTCCCTTTTTTCTTCTCTTTCCTTCTGGTTACTGTTTATCTTCTTCATTTCTTTTCTTTTTGTGTTAATGTCCTCCAGGACCAGTATGGCCTTCTTTCTTCCACTTCATTTACTCAAACTTATTCATTATAATTGAATTGTATTGAACACATGCATATCATACGTAGACATGAACGTCACTCTTTTATCTTCCATTATTCGGAGATACTTACTATGTAACTATACGAAGGAAGAGAGCCGGAGGAATGTGTTTTCAACTTGTATAGCCTTTTGTGAACTCCTCACGAGGCAATATTGACAAGGTATATACTGGTAATAATTCATTACACAAACATTTTAAGGAACTTTCATTACCACCAGGTTATTCTTCCTTGCCATGCTACAATTGTCTACCATGACAAAGTTAAAATCATAGTGACAACAAAATAATAATCATAAAGTGGGTGGTGCACGAACACAATCTTTAAGGGTTATGGATGTTTTGGTATTGATTATTCCACCTTCTCTTTATTAGTAACTGGCAGGATAAAAATGACTTACTACATGACTCATATATATATATTTAATAAACAATTGCTGGCATCTAAATTATACTGTGACATAAATTCTATATTAATTTTGTATAATACATCAAATGACACTACTCGATCACTGTTGATGCTTTAGCATTTCAACTCAACCCCTGTTTCCATTTCACTCTGTAATGATTGGTTCGCCTCATGATCACACGTGGTTCGGGATTCAAGATGCTAGGTGGTTCAACATTGCCAACGTTAACTTATATACGGTACGCGGAAGTGAAGCCAACTGTACATAAAACTTCACATTTCGAAGATTACAATATCCTCTGAAGCTGTCATATGGAATGACTATTAATAAGAGCCAAGGTCAAACCATGACATCTATAAGGCTTAATCTCTCTGAAAATCCAGTCTTCACACATGGGCAGCTCTATGTTGTACTTTGACGTGTTGGAAATGCAGAGAACATCTAGGTATTGACTCCAAACCAGAAGACAAAAAAAAAATTGTGTACACTGAAGTTTTGCAATGAAAGTTTGACCACAACACAGAAAAGTTTATGCTGTTTATGTTATATACAGGTTTTATCAGTACATTCTTTACCTGCCGCACTACGACATCAGCTTAAAAAAACAAAACTTAAGAAAATAAAGAAAATGCGGCGGGTAAACGATTGAGCAAAAACCTTGTACTATTGCGGACAAAAGTTTCTTTCTACTCCGGGTGATAAGTCCACACGACTGCTGCCCCCTTTCTGGCCGGCAGGTTGAAGTTGGCTCGA
Organism: Petrolisthes cinctipes; assembly: GCA_033782935.1. Lineage (NCBI taxonomy): Eukaryota > Metazoa > Arthropoda > Malacostraca > Decapoda > Porcellanidae > Petrolisthes > Petrolisthes cinctipes. The sequence continues at coordinate 143,429 of JAWQEG010003243.1, read as the reverse complement.
GAACTACACCACCACATAAACCAGCAACCGAACAGTTGACTGACTCGGATTCAGATAGGAAGTAATTTACCTCCATCCCCCCTCCCCCTCTCTCTCTCTCTCATGTATAGCATATAGATACCTGCATTAGTTGATAGGTAATATTAAGTGTAAAGAAGTGATAACTGCACAAGAAGAGAGCCCCAGTACTACTATTGAACATCTTGGAACACTGACTGTATCATAAATATAACAGCGTGATATATAGTATACCATGTAATGGGTGTGATAAGATGTATATAGGAGAAACAGGAAGAAGTATAAAGAAAAGATTATATGAACATAAAGCTGACGTAAGGAAGCACAACACAGCTAATTCATTGGTACTGCATATTGAAGAATGTAATAATTTACCCAGATGGGAGGATTCATCAATCATTCATAGTGGTTTGGATAAGAAAATGAGGAAAGCATTGGAAGCAGCATACATTTGAACAAAAAAAATGTTCATAATCATAGAGAAGGGTTTATGAAGTAGTGTAGATACTCAGCCAGTATAGCCCTGGAGTATAAAAGAAAGGAGGGGGTGAGGTGAGGTGAGGTCAGGTGAGATTAAGGAGTGGCAGGTTCAATGTAGGCCACCACCGGTATATATATCTCGGGGTACCCTCTTCTCTATGTCATTTCTCTCTGAAGATGGACTCTGTGTAGTCCGAAACGTAAGAGTAATAAAATAACTCAAAGCTCTATCCTGTGTTTATCTCCCACCCACACAACATACTTGTCAATATGAATCATTCACGTATGTGTATATATATGTATGTATGTATGTTTATATGTATGTAGGTGTGTATGTATATATATATATGTATGTATAGAGAAAGATGTGTTTGTACTGTATATTTGTGTATGTATGTATGAAGGCTATGTATGAGTCTCGTTCCAACATTGGTGGAGTGTGGACATTCTCTTGGCGCTCTGCCTGCATTGTTGTTTGTGTTATTCTTGTTTGTGTGTTGTTGTTTGTGTTGTTTGTGCATTCTTGTTTGTGTGTTGTTGTTGGTGTTTTTTTCTGTTGTGGTTCTGTGTATTGTTTTGTTGTGATTCTGTGTGTGTGTGTGTGCGTCCCTGGCTGATTGAGTGTTCAGTTTTTTTTTTTTATTATTATTCCTCAACCTCGGGGCTGCAGGCTATCAGTAGCCCGTGACTCTTGCGAGGCCCCGAGATTATTGGGAGTCGCACTAGATGAGACAGTGGAGCTTCGTGGTGATGTTGGTCACTCACAGCATCTTGGAATATGCTTGGGCATTTTCTATGTTGTGAGACGATGTAGGGGGTATTTTCTTGACGTGTTGGCGTAGCTAGGATAATTGACGAACAGCTGGACCCAATTCACCTCTGAAAAATCCTAGATATTTTCTCGTGGATTTGAACCCGGGTACTTGACATTCGCAGTCCGTCTCTTTATCCACTCTGCCACCGCCTCCCCCAGTTGTTTGCTTCCCATCTAGGCCTTGCCTGGCCTGATGTAGAGCGTGGATTCCTGCTTGGAGGCCGACTTGGCAATGTTGGAAGACGACGAGACTCCAGTTGCAGATCACTGGCCTGAGCTGCCCTCACGCAACCCTCCCCACCTCTCCTCGGTCACTCTGCAGCTCAGGTTGCAGCCGTCCACCTCATCAACCTCTATCAAGTGACCAGTTGATACCTCGTCCGATTCCTCGCAGGATTCCGATGGTGTGGACTGTTTGCCTCCACCCATAATACCATTACCACACACACACACACACAACACATGACCTACTGTTATCTCCATGGTAGGTTAATATGGTACCCATGTGATACCTCTGTACCATGACCCATAACCCCCCCCCTATGCCTATTCCTGCACCCCCCTAATCCCCCCGCACCCCTCTAAACACACACAACCCACCCCCAAGCCTGTCCCCCTATTCCCGCACCCCACTAAATCCCCTTCGCACCCCCCAATAGCCCCCAAAACACACACAACCTCCCCCTTCCTAAGCCAGTCCCCCTATTCCCGCACCCCACTAAACCCCCCCGCACACACTCATGTCTGTATTTACTACACTGAAAATAATATTACTACATCAACACCAATCACATAATTAGAAACTACAAAGAGTTGATCAATTCCACAACGAAAGAATGTCAGCCGTGTAAATGACTTCTGGGTGAATTGTTTAATGAATTTGGTGAGTAAACTATACAGTGATTATTATTATCTAACTGTTGGATAGATTTTGTGAATGTGGATACTCACCTTTTGGTTAATAATGAAGCCTTACAAATGCGGTTGGTTGGGAAGCTAACAAACGAGTACCACTGTGGAATCAACCCTAAAATAATGAAGCCTTACAAGTGTGGTTAGTTAGGAAGCTAACAAACAATTACCACTGTGGAATCAACCCTAAAATAATGAAGCCTAACAAGTGTGGTTGGTTAGGAAGGTAACAAACAAATACAACTGTGGAATGGACCCTAAAATAATGAAGCCTTACAAGTGTGGTTGGTTAGGAAGGTAACAAACAAATACCACTGTGGAATGGACCCAGTTTTATTGTTACTGTTATATTACAGACATAATGTGTATGTACAATGATAGGGTGTGTGTGTGTATACATTGATAGGGTGTGTGTGTGTGTGTGTGTGTACAGAGGTTATTATTAATGTTATATTACAGACATCATGTGTGGACGGAGTGTAATACTGATGATGATGATGATGATGGTGGTGATGGTGTTGGCTCTCACACCACCTGTTGATGCTGGAATACGAACTGGTAAGTTTGGTTATTATTATTTGTGTGTGTGTGTGTGTGTACAAAAAAGAGAGAGGAAGGAAGAAGGATGTGTGTGTGTGTGTGACAGTGTTGTGATAAATAGTGTAGTAATAACCATATAGTGTATAATACCAAAACAATGTACTGTACAATTAGACAAATACCATTGAGACAATGTTGATTTAAATTACCCACAAATATTAAAATTACCAATATTAAAAATGCCCAATATTAAAATTACCCAATATTAAAATTACCCAATATTAAAATTACCCAATATTAAAATTACCCAATATTAAAATTACCCACAAATATTGTCCCCTAAGTTAATGGGTTATTACATACAGCGTTGATGTTAAATCTGGAGCCAGTAATTCCTCCAAACTATTCCAAGCAACAGATAACCATTACTTCTGTTGATATGGTCCTGATGTTTCCTGGCATACTTTAGAGGAATGTAGGTGCTCTAATGTATAAGAGACAGAAAAGGACAGAGTATGAAGGAAGAGAAGGAAAAGAGAGGAAAAGATGGTGTATGGAGGAGGTGAAGTAAAGGGAATAAGAAGGAAACGATGGTAAAGTATGAAGGAGGAGAAGGGAGTGGAAGGGAGACAAGAGAAGAAAGAGATAGAGGGATAATGAGAAGAGAAAGTACAAGGGTAGAGAATGGAGGAGAAAAAGAAGGAGGAACGGAGAGAAGAATGGAGAGAAGGAGTAAAGGAAGGAAGGTGGAAAGAATAGAAGAATAGAGAGAAGGAGAATAGGATAGAAGGAAGGAAGGAATGAGAGAAGAATGGAGAGTAGGAATAAAAAAAGGAAGGAGGGAAGGAGAGAAGAATGGAGAGAAGGATTTAGGGAAGGAACGAAGGAAGATAGACGAGAAGAATGGAGAGGAGATAGGGAAGGAAGGAAGGAAGATAGAGGAGAAGGAGATAGGGAAGGAAGGAAGGGATGAGAGAAGAATGGAGAGAAGGAATAAAGGAAGGAGGGAGGGAAGGAGAGAAGAATGGAGAGAAGGAGATAAGGAAGGAAGGAAGGAATAAAGGAAGGAAGGAGAGAAGAATGGTGAGAAGGAGATAAGGAAGGAAGGAAGGAATGAGAGAAGAATGAAGAGAAGGAATAAAGGAAGGAAGGAGAGAAGAATGGAGGAAATGAGAGAGAGAAGAATGGAGAGACGGAGCAGAAAAGTTGATATAAATAATAATCCACTATTACCCCTAAGAGAGAGAGAGAGAACACAGTCATCAGTAACAACTTTGCTCTCTCACCAGAATGTCCCGCCTACAACCAGTCATCCATGGTGCCTCAACAACCATTAGAGATGAACAAAATCGGTGAAGGTGTCCTGGAGGCTCGCTTTCAGGTATTGTCTCCACCTGATAATAATACCAGGTGGGGGACAAGTTTACACATCATGAATCAAGACAATAAACAAACTCTGGCAACACTCGACATTGATTACATTACCGGACCTCATAACCAAGTCAACATCAAGTGTTCCTGTACGAGTGAAGATGATCATTCCAGTGTCAAAACCATCACAGGACCAGACGTCATCACCAAGCTGGCACTTCAAGACTTTCTCCAGCTTAGGGTTGGGTGTCATCACGTGTACTACAACACCTACAGCAAGATGACCTACCCATTGTCATTCACCAGCTACAAGTGGGAAAAACAACCTAAATATCTCAAGAAGGAGGTCAGTTGTTCTCTTTATTAGCAATGCATATAGATAAAATCATGACAATTATTACCATAACCTGACGTAACCTAACCTAGCCTAGCCAACCCTAACCTAACAAAACCTAACTTAACCTAACCAAACCTTACCTAACCAAACCTGATCTAACCTAATTTAACCTGCCGTAACCTAGCCTAATGTAACCTATCCTAACCAATCCTAATCAAACCTAACCTAACCTACGGAAATCTAACCTAACCTAACCTACAGTAACCTAAGCTAACCTAACTATTGCCAGATGAATATAATAATGATGTAAATAATGATGTGTGTTATTATTATTTCAGGGAGGAGAGTGTTGGGTGGTGTTGTCGACTAACAATGATGATGAGGAGGGGCAACAAATATTGGACCACAAGTGTCCCTACAACCTACCAGAGTTCCCACAACTTCAACTGACAGTCAAGTGTCTAGATAATGATGAACAATGTGCAACCATCAACTTCTGCAACACAGGTTAGTTTAATCCATCAACTTATGCTTATATTCTTTAATAAAATTATTTACTATATTAGTATTATATTGGATATCAGACAAGGATTTTTATAGCACTAACAATGAATTAAAAGTTATTTACAACCATCAATTAAATATCAATATAAGAAAATTAAGCATGTAACACCAAGGTAAGGGTATTATACACTTGTAGTACATTGGAGTGCCTTCATTCCTTCAAAGAATGTCAAGAAACAGGAACAGCAGGTGAACAAATACACTAATGTCCTGTTGCTTGGAATAATTTGGAGGAATCAGTTGCTCCAGTATTACCTCCATAAAGGAATTATTTGTAATGGGTGAATTAGAAAGCTACTAATTACACCAAACTATCCCAGGAAACAAATCATCTCAGTGATTCTAATACTCACAACATTCTCACCTTGTCTTATGGTAACCTTAAAGTTAATGATGCCTTTAAACAATTTCCAGCAACAGGCCACCATTACACTCTCACTGGTACCATAACACCCTCACTGGTACCATAACACTCTCACTGGTACCATAACACTCTCACTGGTACCATAACACCCTCACTGGTACCATAACACTCTCACTGGTACCATAACACTCTCACAGGTACCATTACACTCTCACTGGTACCATAACACTCTCACTGGTACCATAACACCCTCACTGGTACCATAACACTCTCACTGGTACCATAACACTCTCACTGGTACCATTACACTCTCACTGGTACCATAACACCCTCACTGGTACCATAACACTCTCACTGGTACCATAACACTCTCACTGGTACCATAACACCCTCACTGGTACCATAACACTCTCACTGGTACCATAACACCCTCACTGGTACCATAACACTCTCACTGGTACCATAACACTCTCACTGGTACCATAACACCCTCACTGGTACCATAACACTCTCACTGGTACCATAACACTCTCACTGGTACCATAACACTCTCACTGGTACCATAACACTCTCAAAGGTACCATAACACTCTCACTGGTACCATAACACCCTCAGTGGTACCATAACACTCTCACTGGTACTATAACACACTCACTGGTACCATAACACTCTCACTGGTACCATAACACTCTCACTGGTACCATAACACCCTCACTGGTACCATAACACTCTCACTGGTACCATAACACTCTCACTGGTACCATAACACTCTCACTGGTACCATAACACTCTCACTGGTACCATAACACCCTCACTGGTACCATAACATCCTCACTGGTACCATAACACCCTCACTGGTACCATAACACACTCACTGGTACCATAACACTCTCACTGGTAGCATAACACTCTCACTGGTACCATAACACTCTTACTGGTACCATAACACTCTCACTGGTACCATAACACTCTCACTGGTACCATAACACCCTCACTGGTACCATAACACTCTCACTGGTACCATAATACTTTCACTGGTACCATAACACCCTCGCTGGTTCCATAACACCCTTACTGGTACCATAACACCCTCACTGGTACCATAACACCCTCACTGGTATTCTACGAAATATGATTAATATCTTTTGAAGGTTAGGTTAACTCATCCGACAATGCCAGCTGCAATTCTTATCATTTCTCTACATTTCACGGATTTTCTTCTTATACAGGCCTGGTATTATCCCTCTCCATTGAAAATATGATTGAATATACGTTAAAGAACATCACATAAATATTGCAATAATAATAAAACTTATTAAGTTGAAATAAATAAGGCCTCTTTTGTCCGAAAACCATATTAGGCTTCCACTCTCACCGATGCTCACCGCCATTTGACAACACAAGTTAAAATAGTTTTTATCAGTATTCATTGTACTTTACTGAGGTCACATGCACCATACTTTATACAACAAAATATACTCAAAATTATTTTTTATATCTCTGGAGTAAGTTAATGATATACCTCGCGATATATCCTGTATATATATATATATATATATATATATATATATATATATATATATATATATATATATATATATATATATATATATATATATATATATATATATATATATATATATATATATATCAGCTGCACCATATACAAATAAATAAAGGTAATGTGTATGTATTTTTGTTGTCAATCAGAGAGTGAAGCAACAGTGAAGACCCCAACACATTGTAACGTGATGACTATACCACACCTAAAGGGCTACAGGGAACCACTACACCACAACCATCACTACCACAACAACAACAACAACAACAACAACACGATGATGATGATGATGAAGGAGGTGGTGCTGGAGGCGGAGATCGTCCTCACACCTCCACAAAGCACTGAGGATAACAATGTGTGGGTGGAGGTGGGAACACTCGACATCAACAATACTCCTGTGGGATGGATAGACTTCATACGCTATCCATCTTATGGTAATGAGGATCTGACGTTCTATTGTCTCCAGGATTATTTTGGTCGTGTGTTGACTCCCTGGAATATCACACCATCACACAACGCCATCAGTATCATACTCAAGGTAAGCCTCTCTCTCTCTCTCTCTCTCTCTCTCTCTCTCTCTCTCTCTCTCTCTCTCTCTCTAATTATATTATTCTCTCTCTCTCTCTCTCTCTCTCTCTCTCTCTCTCTCTCTCTCTCTCTCTCTCTCTCTCTTGAATTATATTATTCTCTCTCTCTCTCTATTTATTCATTTTATTCTCTCTCTCTCTCTTGTATTACAGCGTTGGTGAATCTGGAGTAACTAATTCCTCCAAAGTTTTCCAAGCAACAGGACACCATTATAATTGTTAATGTGGTTCTGTTTCATGTCATACTTTGGAGGAATGAAGACACTCTAATGTACCAACACTGTATTAACCCCTTAAGCTTACATAACCAACATAACATATCACATAACCTATATAATTTTGCCTTTATTATCTATTATATATACTTGTTAATATATTTAATTCAACATTTTTGTATAAACACACACACACACACACTCTCTCTCTCTCTCTCTCTCTCTCTCTCTCTCTCTCTCTCTCTCTTAAATAAAACTATATGATTTACATGTACTGACTCAAGTTTAGATTTCTTTATGGGAGCTTAATACTATTCCATCTCATTATAGAATAGTGTGTGTGTGTGTGTGTGTGTGTGTGTGTGTGTGTGTGACAAATTGGTGGATAAAGGAATAATATAATATGTGTGTGTGTGTGTGTGTTTGTGTGTGACAAATTGATTAATGACGAAATAATATATCTGGGTGTGTGTGTGTGTGTGTGTGTATGTGTGTGTGTGACAAATTGGTAGATGAAGGTATAATGTATCTGTGTGTGTGTGTGTGTTACAGATTACAAAATGGTGGACGAAGGTATAATGTGTGTGTGTTTTACAGGTTACAAAATAGTGGATGAAGGTATAATATGTGTGTGTGTGTGTGTGTGTGTGTGTGTGTGAAAAAATGGTGGATTTAGGAATAATATATCTGTGTGTGTATGTGTGTGTGTGAAACTAATGGTGTTGATGGTGTTACAGATTACAGAGTGGAGGATGAAGGTATACCAAGAGCAGGAAGGGAATCAACAAAGTCTTGTAGCTGACCAACAGTGTCCCCGAGGTGTGTATGGCTTCCCTCACAACGAGCTGGTGGTGAAGTGTATTGACGGTAATAATTGTGGTCAAGTGTCATCACCTCCCACCATAACAGGTCAGTAACACCAATATACAACTACTCCTACATCTATCTCTTTACACACATACACACACAGAGAGAGAGAGAGAGAGAGGAGAGAGAGAGAGAGGAGAGAGAGAGAGAGAGAGAGAGAGAGAGAGAGAAATAAGGTGGAAAATGAGAGAGAGAGAGAGAGAGAGAGAGAGAGAGAGAGAGAGAGAGAGAGAGAGAGAGAGAGAAAGAAATAAGGTGGAAAATGAAGGCATGAGAGAGAGAGAGAGGGGTGGAAAAGAAGGCATGAGAGAGAGAGAGAGACTGGGGGGGAGGTGGAAAAGAAGGCATGAGAGAGAGAGAGAGAGAGAGAGAGAGAGAGAGAGAGAGAGAGAGAGAGAGAGAGAGAGAGAGAGAGAGAGAGAGAGGTGTAAAAGAAGGCATGAGAGAGAGAGAGAGAGAGAGAGAGAGAGAGAGAGAGAGAGAGAGAGAGAGAGAATGAAGGGTTGAAAGAAGATAAATTATTAAAGTAAGTGTAGTTTAAAAATAATTGTTTTATCATAGTAGCCCATATAAAATATTGCTTGTTAATCGTTTTCTATAACAGAATCACCAGAGAAAACGATAAAAGCACTAACTATTATTTTATTTATTATTATTGCTATCTCTCCCTCTTTTCGTTATATTTCCCTTGTTCTTGCTATCCTACCTAACTATCACAATTCACTAATTCCTACAAGGTCTCTCTCTCTCCCTCTCTCTCTCTCTCTCTCTCTCTCTCTCTCTCTCTCTCTCTCTCTCTCTCTCTCTCTCATGCCTTCTTTTCCCCCTCCTCTCTCTCTCTCTCTCTCTCTCTCTCTCGAACTATAACTGTATTGATAAGGAAGGGTAGAGAAGGAGGTGATGAAGGTGAACACAACACTATCATTTCTTTGCCTCACCTTCAGAGTACACCAAACTACCGTTGTCGTCGTCAAAGACAATATATGTGATGGAAGGGAAGGAACAGGAGACCAGACTCACCTTCAAGGACCTACCAAACCAACACTGGAGTATCAGGTTGGAGTACTCTAGTGAAAGTTATAGTTATAGTGGTGCCTGGGTAACAATGTCCCACACTCCAGACAACACCATGGGTCAACACGTGTGGCTGGAGGTGTGGTGTGGTGGGTACCTTACTGACTCCACCAGTGTTCAGCAGTACTATGACACACCTTCAAACACATCACCTCCACGATACTACTTGGTTCAGGTCAGTTGTGTACAGTTCACTTAATTAATATGTCATGTTTCTCTCTTTCTCTCTCTCATTATTATTATTATTATTATTATTATTTTCTCTCTCTTCTTCTTCTTCATTGACTTCTTCTTCTTCTTCTTCATTACCTTCTTCTTCATTGTCTTCTTTTACTCCATTGTCTTCTTCTTCAGTGTCTTCTTCTTTTTCTTCTTCTTCATCCTCTTTTTCTTCATTGTCTTCTTCTTCATTGTCTTCTTCTTCATTGCCTTCTTCATTGTCTTCTTCTTCATTGTATACTTCTTTGTCTTCTTCTTCATTGTCTTTTTCTTCTTCATTGTCTTCTTTTTCTTCATTGTCTTCTTCTTCTTCTTCATTGTCTTCTTCATTGTCTTCTTCTTCTTCTCAATTGTCTTCTTCATTGTCTTCTTCTTCTTCATCGTCTTCTTTATCTTCATTGTCTTCTTCTTCTTCTTCCTTGTCTTCTTCTTCATTGCCTTCTTCCTTGTCTTCTTCTTCATTGTATTCTTCTTTGTCTTCTTCTTCTTCATTGTCTTCTTCTTCATTGTCGTCTTCTTCTTCATCATCTTCTTTATCTTCATTGTCTTCTTCTTCTTTATCTTCATTGTCTTCTTCTTCTTCTTCTTCATTGTCTTTTTCTTCATCGTCTTCTTCTTCGTCTTCTTTATCTTCATTGTCTTCTTCTTCTTCATTATCTTCTTCTTCTTCTTCATCGTCTTCTTTTTCTTCATTGTCTTCTTCTTCTTCTACTTCATTGGCTTCTTCTCCATTGTCTTCTTATTCTTCATTGTCTTCTTCTTCTTCTTCATTGTCTTCTTCATTATCTTCTTCTTCTTCATTGTCTTCTTCTTCTTCTTCTTCATTGTCTTCTTCTTCTTCTTCTTCTTCTTTGTCTTCTTCTTCTTCTTCTTTGTCTTCTTCTCCTTCTTTGTCTTCTTCTTCTTCATTGTCTTCTTCTTCTTTGTCTTCTCCTTCTTGTTCTTCTTTGTCTTCTTCTTCTTCTTCTTTTTCTTCTTCTTTGTCTTCTTCTTCTTTGTCTTCTTC